>BNCR01000489.1:0-29051 GCA_014656515.1 Oryzias celebensis
AATTAGCTCAAACAGCTAGCATATTGTTGAAATGTTAGCGAAAGGAAAAATTTGCTTGAAAAACCTTGGTAGATGCCAAGTTAGCTCAAACAGCTAGCATATTGCTGAAATGTTAGGTAAAGCCAAATTAGCTTGAAAAACCTTATTAGGTGTTAAATTAGCTCAAACAGTTAACATATTGCTGAAATGTTAGCTAAAGCCAAATTAGCTTGAAAAACCTTATTAGGTGTTAAATTAGCTAAAACAGTTAACATTTTTCTGAAATGTTGGCTAAAAGCCAAATTAGCTTGAAAAGTACATGCCAAATTTGCTGTATGAAAAAGTCTTGAAGCCATTAAAAATGATGGCAAAAGGTCAATTTACTGTAGAACATGTAGTTAAGTCTAAAATGTTGAAAGAAAGGCAAAAATGTATCTAAAAACCTTGTTGGAATGATAAATGTGTGTAAATGTGAATGAATCAATGAGATTCTTCCATTGTCACTGTTAGAATGAGTCAGGAAGACATCAAAGGGTCTGACAGGCAGATGTTTACAAACATTGGCCGCGCAGCTGCACCTCCTCTGCCTAATGAGACAGCAGAATCACTGAGCTGAGGCTTCAATGTATTTCAATGGAGGTCACTACCTCCAAACAAATGTTCATATCTTCAAAAGTCTTTCACTTATCAGAAAAGTTGAACCCTTGTAAGAATCACGAGGCTTTGGGCTACAATGTGTAAAAGATTCATGCCTGTAGGTCAAAGCATGTTTACATAATCGCAAGTTAAAAACAGAGTTAGTGTTCGAACCAGCTGGAAAATTTAACATTGGCAGGTATAGGAGAAATTGGGGTACTTACTGTCAGTCTAGGGGCTGTGGGGGCAAAAGTATTTGCCCTACAGCTTTGAGAGTTAGATTTTATGCATCTAGAGGGATTTTCCTACGTTTTGATGAAAAAATCATGTCACTGTGACAAACAGTGGCCGAGTTACAGCGATTTATCCATTTTTTTTTTTCTTAAAAAACCTGGTCTCCCCACTCTAGGTGATGACGTCACACACTCTAGATTCTCCTAAAATCGGGCAAAATGTACCAAATTGCCTCATTTCAAACAGCTGTAGTTCAAAAACTATAAGAGATATCCAAAATAAAAGTAATGCGTGTAATCTCCAAACCTTTCACTACATTTTAAAGTTTAAATGGTGTCTCTAGCTGAAAAATTGTAGGAGGAGATACATTTCAAAAACAGTGCAAAAACGGATTCAAAAAGCGGACTTCCCATTGACTTCCATTATATTTTGAAATTCAAAAACTTTAAAATTTCAAAAACTATAAATATTTGCAGAATTGTTTAAAAACTGCCAAAAAGTGCAAAAAATGCAGAACAAATGCATGTTTGAATTTTTAAAATAGCATAATGTATGCAGAAGTTAGAAAATGCTGAAAGTTTGAAGGTGCAAAAGAGCCTTCCCCATGTATTCCTATGGCAAAAGTTGCGGCAATTTTGTTGAATTGCAAAAAAACCATAAGTTGCAGAAGAAATTTTAAAAGAGACCACCTATGTCCATAACAAGCTGAACATTTTGATGCATAAATGGCTAAAATCGCATAAAGTATGCAGGAGATATGGACGACCGAAAAACGTACGGAAGAATAATAAGAAGAAGAAGAAGAAGAAGAAGAAGAAAAATAATAAAACAGAAGAACAATAGTTTGATTGCATACTGCAATCAAACTAATAAAATGAATGTAAAGGTAAATGCTTAAATTTACTGTCTCTGGCAGCAACAAGGACTTCACAGATGTGAAGAATAAACTGTGTGTACAGTATGTGGGGCAACTCTGGTTCAGGGGTTAGGAGTCAACTCCCTCCTCAGTGGGATGAGTGGCTCAATTCTCAGCTACCGCAGTCACTTTTTGAAGTGCCCTTAGGCAAGACACCAAACCCTCAGTTGTCTCTGGTGAGTTTGATTAAATGGTAAAGATGTTCTCATCTCAGTTTAGATGAAAAGCAGACTTTAGGCCCCTGAATAATTAGTCGTATTATCTTAAGTCTTCTTTAGCCTCAACTGTCACCAAATTAGTTGTTACTTGTTTTTAGACATTCAAAATATTTTACCTTGCAGGGCTTATGTTGTTTTAAATTCTCCTTGCTCTACACCTTTACAAGAGTTTCTGAAAATCAGTACAGCTGAGAATTGTTTGTCTCTTTAGAAAATAAGAAAATAATTAAAATGAGTCTAAATCCTTCTGCTCCATATTCTTGACAGTAGAAAAACTAAATTTAAGACTAAAAAAAAAACTCAAATTGCTCGATTTAAGAAATGTTCATGACATCTAGACTACGACGAGCATTAAGGCCACCATGCAAAAAAAACCAAATATATGAGAATAAGTTGTAAAAGTAAGAAAAGAAGATAAAGAAGATAAAGAAGTAAAACCATGAGAAAATGTCAAAATGTAACAATAATAAAGTTGCAAAATTATGAGAAAAAATTGTCACTTAAAAAGGAAAAAGACAGTTTTTTCTAAAATAAAATGCTACTTTCCTACTTTTAGGATACTTCTTTTCAGTGTATAGCCTGCTCATCATCTGCTTTTAAAATTTGAATAAAATCTTAATGTCAGACGTGATTGGTTGAAAGACAAAAATGTAAAAGGAAGAACAAATGCACAAGTCATCTTATGGAGTCAGATTATTGTGTAATTTAACTTACAGTAACATTTGTGCAGCCGTGCATTCTGCACAATCCTATTTGTGCTCTGTTGCTGCAGGCCTGAAACAGAGATAATGTGTGAACATCAGCTTCGCTCTCAGAGAGTTGGGTGGATGAGAGGTGATTGACAGGCAGACGTGTTCAATGATCAAGGTGTGGAGAGCAGCACGACTGCTTCCTGCAGTCTTCGTTTGTTGTAAGTGACAGGTGCAGCTTGACATTCGTGGGTCCTGGAGGAGCTCTGCACCGTTTATGCAGATTAACACGTCAAAAGTACAAATGAATAAATAAACTGGTGAGCACAAATCAGGCATTTAGCCTGAGGGGATGCCATCATTAACAGATTAAACAAAGTGACTAATCACAAAAACAATCTGCTTCAGAAGTAGAGGAAGTTAAAAGACGCCAAAGTTTGGGGGTAAAAAGCTTAGCCATCTTAATTATTCAGAGGCAGGCAAACAAAATTGTAAATTAATAATAAACAGAACAATGAAAATAAAATTATTATTTGTCAACACTCCCTGCAGCTTAGATAAAAGGAAAAGTCTTCCTTTTTCTATGAGCAGATGCAGGAGCATTAGATGTTCTTGACCATAAAATTCAAACAAAAAAATGTTGCTTTGAAGACTTCAAGAGATCAGAAGGTCTGCACAAATTCCCCAAGCAGTCAATCAGTGTGGGTACCTGAGCTAAATGCCTCACGGGAATCCTGGTCAGGGTAGCCACAACAATAGAACCAAAAATACCATCAGTTAGGCGGGTTCAAAAGAAAGCATTATGATACAGAGTGCAAGAAGAGGTAAAGTGATTTGATGGATGTTTTTCAAGAATTATATGATCTTTCCCACGGTCTGCTTAGGAGTCTGTGGTTGCATCTTTGTGGGATGAAGTTTCTTCACTGAGATCAATGCAGATTTAATTTAATTATATTCCAAATAAGATGACCTCAGCTGATTACATAAAGGCACACTACTCACAATAAGTTAAGAATATCATGAAAAACTCAATGAATGTTGTGAACACAATGTTTACAGATTTTTGGCATATGCAGGTAATTGTATTGTGCTGATAGACACACCTCATTTAGTGTTTTCCATGCAATGGTTTATGTACAGTGTGTCTTATTTATTAGGGCCAAAAACTTCTTAAAACTTCAATGTGGCATTAATGCCAACATTCTGTAATGATAAAAGCTGATTTTGCCAGTAAGTCATTCCAAGTTCGTCATTCAAACAGTCATGAACATAATATGTCGCTTAACGAACGAGCAACACCACCTGGCCATAACGCGTTTTCAGGTTGGTAGCAGACAGTCAGATGTTGCAAGTGAACTTGTCTCAAAGTTTTATCAGCAGACTTGCATCAAGACACAGAACTACTGTCAGAGTTTGTAACAGATCCAGAAGTGGAGCCCCGCCAGTGACAGACCACAACCATGACCAGTACCTAAGGACCTCTGCACTCAGACACGGTTTAGCAAATGTTACACAGATGCAGGCCCGTTTACCAGATGTGAGAGGTACTAGGTACTTTGCAGTGTCGGACTGTATTTTTCGGACATGTTACTAACAAGGTTGGGAGTTAGCATAGTCCCAGTAACGTTTGTTTTAGCGGTATCAGTCTGTTTTTTTACATGTTGAAAAAAGTTTGGAGTTTGCTGTGATTATGCTAAAGCAGCTAATGCTTCTCAGGTTTAGCGTGTTACAAACAAGTTCTAAACTTACTGTGAATGCAGCTTAAGTCTGACTAACTGATGGACTTATCTTTGATTATTTTTTCTCGCTTAATTCAGCTAAAGCTATCATACTGCCCTCAGCAACACATGTGCTTCTGCATTCAAAACTCTTGCGTTCACTTGTAACTATGCAAGTTTCTACGACCATTTGTACATACAAAACGTTCACCAATACACGTGCGTTGAAAGTTAAACCATGCAGGTTTAACTTCAACTAATCAGGGACTCAGATTTGGTAGTGTTGTATGGATGGCGTTCTTTTTCATTCACAGAAGTGCCAACAGTTTGAAAATTGATCATGAAGCAGGAATATTAATTGCTATTTATGCCCGGCCAGAAATATTTAAAACCAAATCTTTCACATATCAGAAAAGAGTTGTGAAAGAAAAAGCCTGGAGCAGGATTCTCCAGATTTGCACCGTTTTGACATTTTGCACCAAACCTTTTCCCACTGTACGTGGCGGTCATTCGATTCGATTCACTTTTGATATTGAGACATATTTGTATGTAAATACGTTAATAATCTACATGTTTTTAATATATTCATATTAATCTGATACAGTTCATTTATTGTCAAATGTATTTGTGAAATAAAAATGAGAATGTTCACCATGCATTGTTACGTGGCTTCTAACACAGAGAAGCTCCAACAAAAATGTGCACATCATTAACATTGTAAATATTGTTCTGACTCTACTGGAGGGCGTTTCAGTTTGGCCACTAACTCGAACCATAGTATTACACTTTATTCCAGAAGATTTGAGAAAAAACTGTGCTTTAGGCCACAAATGGTTACTTTAAGAAATCGTTTTCCTAAAAAAGTTTAGAAGTAAATAAATAAAGTAAATAAAGCTGTTCAGTTAGTCAACCATGTATGTTTTGGTATACTGAGCGTTAGCATTTGAAATGATGCTAGCATCAAGCTAACAGACTTTAGCTTTATGTGTTAGATCGATCTGTATTTTTATGGATCAATTATGAATCTACTAAGTTAGATAAATCAAGAATGATTAATAGAATAGATCAATCCAGTCCTAGTAAACAGTAGAAATAGAAGAAGAAGCTCTTCTCTGTTTGACTAGTGTGAACACCATGTGTTAAAAGCACCTTTAAGAACCCGCATTTAGCTAATTCTTAAGCTCACGTCACATGCCTGGTGTGAACGCTGCATTATAGTTCAGTACACCTTATATGTAATAAGTTTGAAACTAGACTATTCATTGATGGTGCGCCTTATTATCTGGTCTGCACTATAGTGCAGAAAATAAGGTAGATAAAAGCTGAAGTGAAAGGGTTAAACGATATAATCAGTTGGTTTTGTTAGCAGGAATTTATGTCTAAACTTTACCTCTGTATCTACAGCTGAATAGATCTCATCTGTTTTTAATTTCAGCTTCGTCCGTCTTTATCCCTGTAAATACATCATGTCTTTTCAAACTGATATGAAAGCAACCAGTTTCCAGACATGGTTTACTGTGCGCACGCCAGCCTCCCTTGACCTTCACACCACGCCATGGCCCAAAACCTCAGCTATTGATTTTCCTAACTATCTGTTTACTCCTCGTCTGCACACTTTCCCAGCTGCTTGGAGAGCATCGTTTGCCCCAAGGCGATCAGCAGGGCTCAGCTTGTTCCACTCTTTGATCATCGTTCAGCCAGCGGATTAACATATGCACACTCTCTTCCTCCCTTTGTGGCTGAGCTTGATAATGAATCTGCGGCCCGTCATCTACGTCTCTCCCTCTCTACTCTCAAGCTCCAATATGGGACGAGCCATGAATCAATCACGCCGCTTTACGCCTCGTGTCCGACATGGATGCAAATCACAGAAGGATCTGCGAGAAAAGCTCTGCTTATTAAAACCCAATGCCTGTCTCATTACATCCCGCTCATGAACATGCATGTCGCCAAGATGAACAGCAGGTAACTCTTGAGAAAAACAGCAACACTGGTGGAGATAAAACACAGACAGACATGATGAACCAGTTTCTAAGACTATTATCTCAACAGAGGCCATAACTAAGCCACGATCCACTTTGCCAAAACTGAAGGAGAACTAAAAGCTAATGGCGTTAATTACCAAGTCATTGTGGGAGGTTGGAGCAGGGTCTGAAAGAGGCTTAAGCTGAAACTGCAGAGCAGAGGCTCCAGCTCATACCTGCCCTTGCTGTGGAGTAAGTGCACTAATTAAGGCTGGTTTCAGCCAACAACCATCTCAGTTAGCTCATTTTAAAGGGCCAGGGCTACTGGGGTTTACAATACTGATGAAGATTCTGCAAGTAGGGCACTGTATAAGTGCTAGAGACTGGAAAGCGTGAGTGTATTTCCAGGTGGACAGGTGACTGTTTTTTTAAAAAAGCAACCAATGGGGTTTCTTAAAGGCCACTGTTGAGGTGAGCCCTCTCTCTAGATGCTTTCTTATTTATTATGACCTAATTATATCAGTGTTTCTGCAACCAGCTCATGCCCTAAATGCCGTAATGTTCCTGAGGCTGACTATCCACTTGCAGACCTTGTGTTTCCAAGCCATATTCCACTTAACCACTGCTTTCTGAAGCATGCAGGCTTGTTTAGCCAGCATAATTTTTGTTCAATGCTCAGTCCATTATAGATGCAATGGGTGATGTAGAGGAGCACCTGCAGTGAATAAAAATACACCATCAACACAAGCTCGGGGCTGACAGGAGGAGGAGGTGAAGGGGAGGAGCTCCCCTCATCATCGGGCAACCTGAGCAGACTTACTGGGTGCCAAAAATGAAGCCCTATTAAAGGGGAGAAAAAAGCCACAAGGCCAGTTTGGCATCTAAGACCCATCCTCTCATTTCAGACAACAACGGCCCAACTCGTCCTGACAGGGAGACAATCAGCCGTGTGCTTCTCAGGGTGAGGCGTCGGTGACCTGGCATGCCAGGATGAAGCTGCTTCCACTTGCTGATGAGCACTTTTACAGACATCAAACGGGAGCAGTGCAGACCTCCACACGACCTGCCTGTGCTGCCTCGTCTCCTGCTCTCCCCTATTATTTGAGGCTGATGCCGGCGGACAGATCGGCAAATATCGATCACGTTGTGCTCAGTAAAATACTCCCTGCAGATTTTGGCAGGTGATTACAGACGCTGAAACCAGCTGACAACAAAACCGGATACAGGTATGGGTAAGGGGGAGGGAAGGGAGGGGTGCTCCCCTCAAATGCTGTTAAAATACAAAATTAAAAAACTTAAAAAAAAAAAAAAACAAACAAAAAAAAGCCTTTTTAATTAAATATAAGGCAAAAAAGTAAGGATGGTCAGAGAGACAGACAAATATACTTAAAAAGAAAAAGAAAAGAAGCAGGATACAAACCAGTGCCCTGCTTGTGCCTGTCCCAAGACTGGTAAATGCAGTGGATAGTGTCAAGAAGAGCATTCAACGTAAAATGTATAAAGCATACACAGATGAACTGATATATGAGCTCAAAGAGATATGACACCCCAAGCTCTCAGCACACCCAGGCTTGCACCCCTGATACCTGCATCCCATGGTGGAGCTGGCTAAATCCAGACCTGGCTATGGGACTGTGTGTCAAAGTCCTTTCTTACCCCACCATGAAGACAAGTAACACAGAGCAGATTGAAATTCTACACAAACATTGGAGTGTCTCCAATCATCTGCAGAAGAGAGACGTCTTTTAAAAATGAAAGATAAAAAACAAGGCGGGCTCGTTGTGCAACACAGAAAATAGGCTATAAAGTGCGCAGAATAATGCATGTCAGTTCCAGTCATCAAATTCAAATGATTTGGATGCATCCCCAGCCAGCCCTCCTCTCCTTATCTGCCTTCTGTCGAGGCCTCAGAATTCACCATCAGCATCGATGGGAAGCAGGCTGCACATTCAGAGGGTCTGCATTCGAAACGCTCCGTTATTAATTAAGCACGTGGAAAGGAGTTTTCTGACAGCAGCTCCCAAAGCAGCAAGGAGACTGGATCTTGGCGCTGACCTGGCCCAGCAGGGGGAGAAGATGTGTCTTTGAGGTGGTGGTGGGGCAGCGGGCTAGAATGGGTGGTGGGTGGAAGAGAAAAGAGGAGGAATGGGGGGGCTGGCTTCATGCCGACAGCCAGGCCTGCCACGTCTGCGTGCCCGCTTTGAAGTGTCACCTTGAGGAAAGAGCCGATGGCCGGGAAGCCGGGAGGGCGGGAGCTGCAGAGAGGAGTGGCACACTTGGCGTTGCCAGACATGGAGCTTTAATATTGCATGGGCTCCCGTCCATCTCTGTACGCACTCAGGACATTCCGTCTGCTTGATTTAGTTAGAAAGTAGATCTTTGTTGTTTTTTTTTTTTCCTCTTCTCACCAAGCAGTGGCTCGACACCTGTGCTGGCTCACTCCTACCTGAGCAAATGTCACGTCTTGCAGACAAACTTCAGTGAGCATTGCTTTATGAGAGATCAGAAAACAATGTACGTGGTCAATTGTCACAATCAAAAGAATAACATTTGCTTTTTTTCACATGTATTTTTTTAGGGTACAACACAAAAATTAAATCTTAACCCTGTGGAGCACTACATCAAAGAATTGACAACATGTTCTTTTTTTGGATTTGTTTCTTAAACCCTCTGAATATATCACAAAATTATTTTTGCTCAGTCATTTTTATGACACCTAGATTGTATCAATTAGGATTCATTTGGTGATTTTGTGAGTTTTTGCTCACAACAATGTTAGTTTAAGACGACAAAAATATTGACATGAGTGTTCAGGATAAAGCACCTTCATTAGCCCCTGTCTCAAATTTGATTTTAACACATTTTAACACGATATACCTGTATTATAAAATAAATATTATTCTTACAATAAAGCTTTGAAAATTAGCTAAAATTTTCTGGCCAAAAGTGTTTTTGAGATTTCATGAAAGCAGCCATTTTGAAATGAACAGAAAAAGTCCTTCTACTGCCCCTACTGGAATAATGATGAACTTTAGGGCAGAAAACGTGGACCAAGTTATACACAATGGGTTTTTAAGGAAAGTTTGGATCATGCTAATGAGATTGAGATCTCAAAAATGTGTTTCAAATATAATTATATAGGGTTAGGAAAGTAAAAGGCCCTTGTTACAAGAAAAATTGGTTTTTTGTCTTGCATTAAAAATAATCTAATCAATAAAACTTTTCAATAGCAATTTATTTAAATCTGTCTTAGTGACTAGAATTATTTTGCTTAAATTAGAATTGTTGATAAATAATAATATTTTTTTACTTATTTCTAGGGGGCCTGTTTTTGCAGAAACAGTGAAAAAGTCTAGTAAAAGACAATGAAGTGAAGATAAACTGAATGGTGATTTTTCTGAGCACCTTTTACTTCACATCAACCACATTAAACTAAAAAAAAATTATTATTTTCTCATTTGTGATTATGTTTTTCCAATAATGTCACAAAACTTTAGTTTCTCTTTAATGAGAATCAATACTGTCACTTTCTTGGCCAACTTTCCCACTTCTTATTTTTCCCCTGTTAAACGGGAACTTTCATCACCTCTTCAAATGCAGTTTCAGTCGTTTTTTAAAAAAAGCCCTAAGGACCAAACTGCAGCTTTCAGTGAAGCTTCTCTAACCTGCTGTTGGCATGGCTACATGGCATTGGCTTAAAGAGAGCCGTGCAAGAGTGTTTATCAACAGAGGAAGCAAAAAGAGGTGTTTTGAAGTGCAGAAAATGTATTAAAAAGGAAAAAAAAACTCACACTGCATGCACTTTCTACCCACTTTAACAACTGTCCCAGTTCACAAATAGCAGTTTTAACTCCCCTGATTAGCACTGACATCTGCAGCCTTTCATCTCTCCCTCCATCTTGTTTTTTTAATCAGATTAACCCAAACGGGCATACTTTAATGGCCTCTTTTTTTTTTTTTTTTTAGGGAGCCGAAAGAGAAGAGATAATTAAAATAATTAAACCGCTGGGACCGGCCTGTGCACACTCATCTCCAGCTCTTTTCTTTTCTTCTTGCCTTTAAGTTTTCATTCCGCCTTGCTTACTGATTCAAGCAGCACACAGAGAAACACTCATCATCCTCACTTAATTGCATTAGGTTGACTCTCAGAGGTCCAATTTTTATTCCTTCAAAACAGACAGCCGGCGTAGGATCTGATCTTTAGGTGCATGTCAGCTTTCTAAATGGAAGCAAGGAGGGGAGGGAGGCATGTTTTTAAACAGCCTTTATGGAGCATATTTATTTAGTCAGTGTTTATTTTGCATAAGGCCGAAGATGGTTGAGAAAAAAAGAGGAAAGTATGCTCTTTAATGATTATTTATTCATGGACTTTTAAGCTTTTAATGAGGACAAATGAAGCCGTTTTTCACAGTGTCAGTATGCAGTATACTTACCAAAAATACTCTTGTTTAGCATTTTTCTTTTTGCACTGTGTGTCCATGAGGAATAAACACTAACATTTAATAGGAACTTTTGAACAAGACTTTCAAGCAATCAGTTTATTTGATCTTGCATAAATATCAAATTTCCCCCAAGTTTTGATCAGATGATGTGATGATGGATATAATTTATTTAGTTTTTTCTCTTAAATCCTTGTCAATGAGCTACATTTTTTAATATGCTTTAATAAAAAACAGTGGAATTTGGGGTTATACTGTACCTGTGATAATAGTGTTTCAGTTTCTTTTAAACTAAGAATAACTTTTTCATTTGTTCACTTCCTTAATTTAGCCAAAATTAGGACGTTCCATCAGTTTTTCCCTTTGCTTAAATGTACGGTATTCTCACTGCAGCAAACATGCACGTCAAGCGCTACACTGACAACTGAGGCGAAAAAGTGGGCTGCACCACAGCATTTGAGGCATATTTGACATTAACGGTGTACACAGTTTGAAGAATATAGTTTCTCATCTTCACATAAATTCAAACTTTACTTTCTGTCAAAAAGAATCTAATGAATACTTGCATGAAGCTTTTACTGGGAGCAACAACCCAAACTTTACACAAGCTGGCATGTCTTTTTCCTCCCCTCCGTCACACATTTTCACTTCATTCAGATCACTTTCACAGGGCTTCATTTCATGTTGGCATTGCAAAAAGAAAAGGATCCTTTTTGCTGGAAATGCTTAAGATTTATATTTAAATTTTCATTGAATCTTTGAGAACATTGAGGAGCAATTTCACATTTGCACTGACATCTAATTTTTCAAGTTGAGTCTGAAAGCACAAATTGCTAAGGATTCCCTGTGTGCCCAATTATCTTGCATCAATTTTTTTGACCCTGTGGAATGCTGGTAAATTAATCATACTACTTTTTTTCTTATGAAATACATATGCAAACATTTGATAAACTAATCATATTTGGACGAAAATAGTCCCCCAAAATAATGGGGAGGTGGATCAGTCCTGGAAGGAGCAACAATGCCCAGTGATTTAGAGACTAATGGATCTGTGCATTTTTACACTCAAATAAAGAACAAAATACACAAGGCAACAAAATAATTGTGCAGAATCAAAGTTTTCAATGTTTCAAATAAGAAGTTGGAATTTTAATAGATATAACATGCTTCTCTTTTTTTAAGTTTACCTCAAATCGAAATATATAAATATTTAAAAAATTAAAATTCCAACATTCTAACATTTCTAATGCCAACATTTAGATTAACCTTTTCTTTTTTTTTTAAACTGTTTTCACAGGTAGGTCGTCAGCACCATGTGTTCATGGTCATGTGTTCAATCATCTTCAATCATTAGCTGTGGATCAGTCAAGCTGTCATACCTGTTGATCCCGCAATGGCTCCAGATCTCAGGGCTGGTTTGTGGTGCAACAGTGACCTCTACTGGAGAAAGGGGGAACCAAAGAAATGACAACTATTAACTGGAAGTAGTCACATAACTTATTATAATATATCGTTTAAATGTCAGAAATGAAGCACTGGCCTAAAATATGATGTCTTAAGTTACTATTTAAGTAATGTGTAGTATTAATGAAATTCGGGACTTTTAGCAAGAATTTTTTAATCATTATCTTCAGCAACAGTAACACTATCAATGTTTGTAAATATAACTTTTATGCAGTAGTATTCTATATTTACCTTATTGTGGAACATGTAATACTATGGTAAATATATATTTCAGGGTAAACCTACCTGGTTTTGCCTCCATTTTCTTTTCAAACTTGCTAAAGTAAGCTTCACTTAGGTGTCCGAGCAGATGCCTGAATTTGAGATGAGTAATTTTTCTTTTTTTTAAACCTCATAGGTTTTAAAATTAGGCACGACAAATGCTTTTTGGTCAAAGCCAGAGTAATTTCCTCTCTCTTTAATTTGTTATTAGGATAAAATAAAACAGTCTTGTAGTGAAAAGTGGCTACAAGTCACCATTTGCAGAATTGACAAATGGGTTTCACATTGACAGAAGATCAAATAATGTATTTCATCTACTGCACTGTGAGCAGCCTGACACATTTTCAGATGCTGTAGGTGGAGCTGGAACAGTTTTCCACATTTACTTATTTAAGAAGAGAACTAAAAGAATCAGCACATTATTTTTCTTATATACCGGTATATATGAAAAATGTGTGTGTGTGTATTCAATTAAAATAATTAATCATTCTCTTGGGTTGTGATTAATTGGGATGAATCACAATGTTTTACGAGTTAAATTTTATAAGACAATATGTAGCTTTCAGGCAAAAAAAAGAACAGAGAGAAAATCTTTCTTCATTTCTAATGTCTGAAATGTTTACATTCTTAAAGTATTAACTCAGGAGTGTGATTTGTGTGTAATTGCTGCTCTCCAGAACGAACAAACAAAAAACCACATATGTTTACTGTATACTTTGACTTTTTTTAGATTTTAGTGATTTTATGTGCAGTACTTTTACAAAAGTACAATTTTGTATGCATTATCATCATACTGTACCACAGGTCACCGCTAAAACTGTGTTTCTGACCACACTGAGATTTAGGGTTCAGGGTTTATAACATTAAAGTAAAAGAAATGTTATTTTTGAGTTTACAGATTGCAAAGAAAAAACTTTTTCAAAATGATTGAGAAAAAAATTCTCTCTCTTATTACATTTTCTAATGAGTAACTCATTATTCTGTAGTTTCAGTAATTTTACAGTTAACTTTTTACTTTGTTTTAGTGCTTTTATCATTTGTACTTTTACTTGTAATTGAGCATTTTCTGATAATACAATATACATGGTTGATTCTTCCCTGCTATTATTACATTTTGGACAGATGGTATAACAAGAAGTGTTGCTCCAAACAAATATTGTGATTCTATCTACTTCCATTTGCCATACCTTCTTCAAAACTGCTCCTTTCTTCTCCGATAGACTGATTCTGCATCAGATGAGAAATTACTCATACTGCAGCCTCCTCTTATTTTGAGATTTCATCTAAACCAAACTTCAAGCACCATAGTTCATGTTTGTCTGGAAGGCCAGATGCATCCATGTTGTTTATGCCAATGACAACAAACTGTTTCAGTTGAACAAACTGCTTCGAGCACAGTTGGGATTTGCTTTTCATTTAAGGAAAACCTCGGGTCTAACAGAACACTGTTTGTTATTGAGATGCTCCCAGATTTTTGAGACTTAATCCCAGAACTGTGGCCCATTTGGTGCTTGAATGAAACTTCTCCACCAGTCTTCTGTAACTGTTGTCAAAATCATCCATGTCAAAGGGGTGGGAGTCCCTTCCCCAGACTGAAACCTCTCCTCCTGCAACCAACAAGTTATATTACCATTGAACAATCAAAAGGAGCAACTGTGCCAAAATCTGTACTTCCAACTGCTGCCCATCTGTAGTTAATTCAGATGAAGTGCTCTTTAAAAAATAAAAAAAGAACTACATGGTGCTGAACTCGTAACAATTGCAAAATCAAAGAAAACAGATCAATTTTTAAAATTTTTGCTAACATGAGTTTATTCAAGATCCTGCTTGTATGATCTGGACACACTGAAGGGCTAGGAACTGCAGCTTTAATTGATAGCTAAAAAAAAATCTCATCCAGTCACATAACCTGTGCTGAACTAAATAATGTCTTGCCTTAACCCCCCCCTTCTAAGTGGAGAAAAGAAGTATTTGATCCCTTGCTGATTTTGTAGGTTTGCCCATTTAAAAAGAAATTAGCGGTCTGTCATTCAGTTATACTTTCATTTCATTTAGAGAAATAAGTAGTACTTCTTAAGTATGAAAAATCAGTCCATCAGTCAGACTCCAAACTCTCCAACATGGGAAAAACTAAAGAGCTTTCAGTGGATTTAAGGGAGAAGATTGTAGATCTGCACAAGACCGGAATGGTCTACAAAACCATCAGCAAGAAGCTGGAGGTTAAGGTGACAAGTGTTGGTGCAATTGTACCAAAATACAAGAACATGACCATCAATCCATCTATAAGTCTGGAGCTCCAAACCAGATCTGACCTGGTGGGATTTTCATGATCATGAAAACAGGAAGAAATCCGCTTAAAACAACATGGCAGGAATTAGTTGATGAATTCAAAGCAGCTGGAACCACAGTCACCAAGAAAACCATTGGGAATACTTTATTGCAGATGTTGTAGTGCAAGGAAAGTCCCCCTGTTTAAGAAGGCACATATACAGGTCCACCTGAAGTTTTTCCATTAAAACCATAATGATTCAGTGATTGGGAGAAGGTGCTGTGGTCAGTTCAGACCAACATGGAGCTCTTTAGCATCCACTCAAACTGTTGAGATTGGAGGAAGAGAAATGCTGCTTATGACCCCAAGAACACCATCCCCACTGTCAAGTATGGTGGTGGAAGCATTATGTTTGTGGTGTGTTTCTGTAAGGGGCTACTTCACTGTGTGGATGGGAGGATGGGCGGAGCCATGTACCATCAAATCCTGAGTGATTCCTTCCCTCAACATTAAAATGGGTCACGCATGGGTCCTCCAACAAGATAATGACCCAAAAATCCAACCAAGACAACCAAGAAGATCAAGGTCATGGAGTGATCTAAATTGTCTCTGGACCTCAAGCCGACAGAAAACCTATGGAGAGTTGCTAAGGAACAACCACCAAATGTACTTATTGAAGCCTTTAACTTTTCTAGTGCATGTTTTGACAACAAGCTGTGATTCTTGACCAACTAGCAAACAGAGCATTTTCCAATGAAAAGGAAAAAGTCAAGCTTTAAAGCAACTCCATTGAATTTTTCTTTATTTTTTAAAGAATGAAAAATAAAATAGATTCAAAAAACTAAAGTACAAAGTTATTTTGAGAACAAAGAAAACTATATTTCATGAAACTGGTGCCCTGTGAGGATCACTTGTTTTATAACTAATGCACATTAACATTTTGTGAACTAAAACGCAAGAACCAAGCAGCTATTTGATGAAGAGGATTTTGGTGTCATAAAAGACAAGAAAGAGTACAAAACGTGATTTTAATGGGTAATTAATCTGCATTTTAAACTTTTGAGTCATCATGACACGCATTGGAGACATCAATCTCAATCCTACAAAAATTGTTGCTGGCTATTCAGTTTCCGTGTGTCAGACTCAGAAGGCCATCACATGAGAACAACAGAAAATCAAGAATCACTGGAGTTAAAATCCATTAAAAAGGATCATTAAATGCTGACTCAGAACAGAGGTTTAAAAACATAACAGCCTGAGGGGATTAGAACCATGGACAAAGCACCTGTCATCATTCAACAATGACATAACACTGTGCTCTCAGCATCAACTACAGCAAGACGTTTGACAGCTAAAAGGAAACAGCTCACCGGTTCCTTTCTAACAGCAGCAAAGAACAAAAGCAGTTTCAGGTCATGCCTTGATCTGAGTGTTATCCTTTAAAAGTTTCAACATTATTAGAACATCCAAAAGATTTAAAATCCTTTCAAACTTTCTACAGATGGCTAAACTTCAAATGTTTCTGAACGACACAATTCTCTTTGAGTTGCCAGTCTGGCATTGAGGAATGGGGGGGGGGGGGGGGGGGGGGGGGGGGGGGGTGTCCATTGGTAACAAAGAGATTAATAGCCTTGTCTTCTGCTTATGTAACCCTGACATGAAGGTCCTGCTCTGCAGCACAAACTGTCCCTTTGAAAAAAACTGGAGTGAGTCTGGGGTCAGAGCTGGAAGCTGAGGCGGCACTTCCTGTTTCCACATGCTGCGGTCGCCGTTGGACCCAGGGAGTCTGCTGGCGGGCGTGGGGCGAGCCACATTGGAGAAAGGCATGGAGTTGATGCTGACATGAGGCATCTCCTTCTTCAGAGATGGCAGCTGGTTGTCCTGCACAAGGCCAAAGACGTCTAACAGGCGCAGAGAGGGCAGCATCTGTCCCAGATCTCTGTAGGAACAAAGCATAAGGTTGAGTCTGCAGAACTTAAATTTGCTCAACCAACCAGTTTTTGATTTATCAACAATCGGCATTCAAACCTTTCCACCCCGTTTCTGTAAAGAGATTTTATTTCAGAAAGAAAAAACACATGATCCCTTATGCATCCAAATGATGAAGGGCAGAACATATGGGATTACTGAACAGTAAAGCAACAAAGTTAATGCAAAGAAGAGGAGCTGATAGAACACAGAAGTGTACTAAAGCCTCATTCATAGTCACATATAAAGTGGCCATTTTTATTTATTTTTGTCATTTATTATCACAAGAGTTCAGCTTTCAGCTCTACTGTGACAAATACATTTAATCTAAATTTTAAAAAAAACAAAACATCATTTTACAAACTCAAGGTGACAGAAGGTCCACCTGAACATCCTGGTTCACCTCAAATGAGTTAATCCTGTTAGATCCTCTCTCATTGCAATGATTGTATGTTCATCAGTCCTGTAGCTCAGGTGAGAACTTACGTGAGAGCAGCCAGGTGAATGTGATAGCAGCGGCTCAGGGACAAGTGCTGCAGATTCTTCAGCTGCTTGAGCACTAGGAAGCTGTCGGCCATCAACAAAGTGCTGTCACTGAAACACAAGGACTGAGTGAAATTCTGATAAATACAGCACAAAAATCCACTTATCTGAGGTGAACCCTTTCACTTTAACACACACTCTGATGAAAATTGTGTGAAAAGCTTAAAATAGCATTTCTATGCATTTTTATTCAAATCCCTGTGAATCTGGAGCAGAAGAAAAAAACTGTTTAAAAAAAGAACACATCTGATACATTGAAACTACACTGGGCAGGCCACAAGCTCCCTGGTCTGATGCATCCGCTTGTAGACAAATAGATCCATGTACGTTTTTGTTTTCCTCATCTGAGCTGGAATCTGGATCAAAACTGTATGGCTGGATAAATTCAATATTTTTCGCCATTTTTGGTTGTACCGGTAATGTTAGGTTGGGGGTGTGAGTTAAAGTCCTATCAGTTGTCACCCACATAGGGTCATCCCCTGGAGGAGAGGTGAGCTG
The DNA here is from genome assembly GCA_014656515.1 of Oryzias celebensis. Classification (NCBI taxonomy): domain Eukaryota; kingdom Metazoa; phylum Chordata; class Actinopteri; order Beloniformes; family Adrianichthyidae; genus Oryzias; species Oryzias celebensis. The sequence goes on from BNCR01000489.1 coordinate 17,797, forward strand.
CATTCACAGCCGCGCTCAAGAAACATTCTAACCCCTTAGTGCTGAGTGTGAAGCAGAGACTTTGGCATGACTCGGCCTGGATTTGAACTCACAACCTTCAAGTATCAGGGCGTACACTCTATCACTTTGAAAATAGATCAACAGATGATCAGAGTGGGACTTCAATGAAGAAGAGTTTTGTATGAGTATACACTATTTGTATACACTGACAGATCCGAGGTGGGACGGTACCTCAAATCCAGTTGTTGAACTTCAGGACATCTGTCGACCAGGATCTTTACATCTGTAAAACCAGCACAGCATTTTCATCAGTGGCAGAAAAAAAAGATTTTGATGTGATTATTCACATCAACTAACTACTTGGCAGTTTAGGAAAAGAAAAGAAGATGACTAAAGCTCACGCTCCGCCCCCACTTTCACTTAACATTTGTGTCTTCCTGTTTGCATTACCACCTCATAAGGTTAGAGTTTAAATGTAAATTAAATTAAATGGAACTATACTACAGGGGGTTTAAATTACCAACTTTGTGGAAATCAAATTTGATTAAAAAGGGAAACAGCAACTATAACAGCTTGTGCTGCCTTATTTTTGTTTCAGTCCTCTGGATTAGTTAAGCCTTAGTCACATGAACCTGTAGGGGAGTTGACCCGTACAGGTGCTGTGGGTTTATGGGTTGTCTGGGCCTGTGGAGGATCAAAGAGAGAAGCAGCTGCATCTTAAACGAAGGAAAAGTGTGTCTTGCAGTTCCCCTGAGGCTCATATGGGACGACATGACGACATGTCGTGTGTGGTGTGTATTGTGAATTATTTGTAAGGATAATGTAAGTTGCACACACTTATGATGTATGAGTGATGCTGTCAGATAGTGTCCTTACGCAGCACTCTAGTCATTGGTAAGGTGCGAGTACTGGATCCTACTGATGGTGTGGAAATGCTGCACAGACAGGGTTTGGTGGTTAGAAACCAAGTGTCGGTAGGATGTCCACGCAAACTACACTCTAATTTAAAATTTTCTACATTTTAACGTTACGTTCACATCAACATCTGCAACGTGCACATTTTTTGGCAAGCAACCATTTCCAATGTAAAGTCTATGTAAACGCCTGTAAATGTGGGTTTTGGGTTGCTGCATTTAAAACTCTTGCGCTCCGGTAATGCTGCTCAGGTCTTTAGGACCGTTTTCAGGCTCTACATATAAAACAGCCATTAAATGTGCATTGAAAGTTAAACCAGGTTCAACTTTCACCAATCAAGGACTTGAATTTGAAAGTGATGTTTGGATGGCGTCCCGTTTCATTCACTGTAGTATCAACTGTTTGAAATCTGATCGTGGAGGACAAATTACTAATTGTGGTTTGTGCCAGGCTGGAATTGTAACACCAAGTCTTTCATATATCGGAACAGATCTGTGGAAGAAAACGCCTGGAGAAAGAATCTCCAGATTTGAACCACTTTGACATTTCACACCAAGACTCTTCCAACTGTGAGTGGATGCACTAGTTTCTGGTAGCAACAGTTCACTGTGAACACCGTATGCTAATAGCATGTTTAAGAACGTGAGTTCATCACATGCCTTTGTTAACGTAGCATAACAGCCAGGCTTGAACCGCACTAACAGGCTTCTTACGCAGAATGAAGGCTTTGGGATGGTTGACAAAAAAAAGTGTGTAGGACACACCTGCATCTGACCTACTTCACCTTACTTACCTTACATGTGCGCAAGTGTTCACTTCAACCTGTGCACATTTTCCTCTCTACAGGGTCACCAAATGATCTACTACCTGATATTTTGCAAGGTCCACCTGCGTGCCCAGTACAGGTTTGTCCATTTTTTTGCTGGTAAACCACTCATAAGGGCAGTTGTAACCAAGGTCTTAGTTAAGCAAACGAAGCCTCAAAAACAGTGATGAACAGTCAGTCGATGTCAAATTTCTTCGACGACACTACTGATGATATCTGATAGAGAAGTCTAGTTCATATGGAATCAGGTTGAACACCTTCCTGACTGCGTCCACTGCGACAGAGGCTTACCGTCTAATGTCAGGCTTTCTCTGTACCCGCTGATGTTCAGGCTGCTGACTCTGGGGCTGACATTACAAAAACACTCTTTACATGATCCTTGTTGAAGCCACACATGAGATGTTCAGCTGCTCTATCCTGCAAACAAACACAGGAGATGACCGCATGACAACACTATAAAAATGTGCAAAATAAATTCATCCCATTTATGATTTTGTTTTTTTAGAGGGCTTCACTGACCTGCAGCAGGACTTGAGCATGTCAGCCAGGACAGGAGCAGAGAGAGCAGCCGCTCAGGTTGAGCTGCTGCAGGCCAACGTTCTTCCCGAGACTCCTGGAAGAGAAATCCCAGCAGCAAAGATTTCAACATAAGTCTGATGAACAAACCAACCACGAGCAAACAGAGTCGCACTTGGAGGATTTAAAGAGATACCTGACTTGGAAAAAAAAATGTGGATAACAACCAAACTATAACCGTCTGTACCTGATGATGTCGTCAGAGAGCTGCAGACCCTCCAGGCTCAATCGCTCCAGACGTAGACAGCGGCAGATGATACTCTCCAGAGCTGAAATGGGAATGATGGAGCTGGACAGGTCCAGCCCACCAGCTGCAGAGGTCTGGACAAAAAGAAAAAAGGCACTGCAATGAAGAAAGGGGCCTGTGCCTCACTGGTGTGCCTTTGTAGCCAAGTGGTCATCTACGAACTCTAGCAAGTGAGGTACTGTTCATAAAATAATAAATAAAACAAAACCCGATGGTTGTGGTTTAACCATCTTCAAAGCTCACTCTGTTCCTGCAAAGTGCAGCTCCTCGATGAAGGCCTGAGGCAGCGCAGGCGGCGGACTCCTGTGCTCAGCACCTGCTGCAGAGCTGGACCCATGTTGGTCAGACCCTGCAGATCCACGCTCTGCCACAGCGATTCGTCAAACTGACAACAACACAGAAACAGACTGCTCTCACACGGGTGAATGGTTGTCACATCACAAACAAAACTCACACACAAAGAGGTGCTTCTGGTTTTAAAGCTATAAAAACCATGTTGCAGACCGAATATCTGTTTACAGAACATCAAGCTACCGTATTCACAAACGATACAAGTTAAAGTTCCACTCTGATCATCTTTTGATCAATTGTACAATAATTCCCAGTGGTCTTTTATTTATGATTATGTTGCTTTTAGCCAAAATTAATTAACCTGTGTTGTTTTCTATGACATAGTTTCTGTGGGCGGGATCATTGACGCAGAGTAATAGTGGAACTATTCAGTCGTACAGGTTTCAGCTTGATGCCAGAGTCTAGTCGTCTGCAAATGGATGCATCAGAAGGGGGCGGAGCATGGAGCCTCTGGATCCTCCCAGTGTATTTTCTACGTCACAAATACGATCTTTTACAATCAGCATTTTTTGTCTGCTCCTCATTGAACGACTTGAATAAAGAAATACTAAAAGAAAATATGCTATTTGAGGTTAATATTCTTTAAATATGTCCTCTATCATCAGAAAAGTGTTAATGCTAAAAACACCAAAAACGTGACTTTAAAAACAGTGAAATTTCAGAGCAAAAGCAAAACTAGACTGACAGACTCACACCAAACGATGCCAACGTTTACAGACTAAGGAGACCCGGAGTAGGTCCTGAAGAGGAAGGTAGAAGTAGATCCTGAGCAGCAGCTCATCTGGTAGATGATCCCATGAAATGTCTGTAGAATAAGCGGAGAGCAGAGTGTGAAGCTGACCTTACAGCCCTGCGGCCCTCAGAGCAGCAGCTCCTCACCTGCTCTGGAGTCTCTCCTTCTCCTGGACCTCCTGGCCAGGACGAATAGGTGCTGGTCGTTCTCCTTGCCCTTGCAGGCGAGTCTCTGGTGCTTGTGTGGGGGGGACCACTGTTGGATGAGCTCCGTGGGGTACACTCGGTGTCCAGGCCCTCGCTCAGGTGGCCTCTGGACTTGCGCTTGTGCAGCCTGCGGGGCTGGGACAGCGCGTGGCTCTGGAGGCCCCCGCAAGGCAGCTCCTGCAGCGGCATGCTGGATGGAGACGAGACACACCACGAGCGTTAGGACGAGTCACTGCCCGCGGATCTGAACCGGAAACCCTCCGCAGAGACGGATTCACCAGCTCCTTCTGGACGGGATCTCCGCGCGCCCGCCACCCGCCATATTTGACGTGGACACAAGCGACGGGACCGCGCAAATTTTCAAACCGTCACGTATCTTTCTGAAATGTGAAGATGCAGCACTACTGTGGGGTTGACATGCAAAAGACAAATTAAGCCACCGTTAAATTCTATGAGTTAAGGAAAAAAAGAATGGAGGCCCGGGAGGAGAAAAGCGCGGTATCGGTGATCAGCCTCGGTGTTCGGACAGTTTGGATCAGAGGTCCACTAAACAACATGATGTTTATCAGCTATCTCCTCACTAACAACCGCGATCAGCAACCGAGAAAAGCCGAAAGATGACCAGCAAGACAGATCTGAGGGAACTGAAGTTGGAGGCAGAGGACCGCACGCGCGGAAACATTTCACTAGACCAGAAACGATTCTACATATGTTTATAACGTAGCTGCCTCTAAACTGAACGTAAACGCGGTGGAGTTCGTACCTGTCGTTGGACATCTTCTCTACCTGGTTGACCGCCTAAAACTACGGGATAGATGCCGCTCTCTCCAGTCCAGACTCTTTAAACTCACCGCCAGCAGCGAGGCGCCCTTTCAACTGACGTCATGACGTCTGTTACGCTGCGTCACGTTTTGTGCGGAAAATGGGCATTCAGGTTTGACTCGTTTTTTCTAACCTTTAGCAACATAAGAAAACTATAAATGGCCCACTCCGATGAAAATCGCGTTTTTGGCATTTTTTCATATTGGGGAACATAAAAAGAACACAAGTCAAAATTGCACTTTTGAGTATTTCTTTGTTCAAATGAATCAAATGAAATGTGAATCAAGAGCTAACAAAAAATGCAATTGGAAAAAGCTTGTAGTTGTGATATATAAGAACTACAACAGCGAGCTACAAGCTCCCTGCTCCGCTTTATTCTGATGCATCCAAAAAATGTAATAGTAAATGTAATGCAATTAGGACAAAACTATTCAGTTTAGCCCTGCAAAAAAAACCACACTTTACACAAAGAGGTTTTTTTGTCAATTTTATAAATTAATAAATGGACCCAATTTTGAACTGACCAATAATTACATTTCTGTAACATCTTAATTATCGCATATTTTAAAACTTACTTTTACTCTGAGACCATAAGTCATTAAATATCAGAAAATGTACTTTGTACTTTGTTGTGTTGTCACCTTTTCTTTGATTCATAAGCAACATCCATTCTGATCACTCTGTGCCTGATTTTTTATGTTGAGGTTTTTTAGAGCTAAGATTTTAAATAATAAATACACAACAAAAAAAGAACTTTCTCATGACTTTAAAATTTACAGTATCACACAAAAGTATGTACACCCTTTACATTTCTGCAGATATTTATATATTTTCATGGGACAACATTGCAGAAATTACTCTTTGACACAAGTAGTCAGTGTTAATTTTGTCTTGCAGTGTAAATTTATTTTTCCTTTAAAATAAATAATATAGGTATCAATACAATACAAACACCTGGAAACCAAAGTGAGTACACCCTAAGTGAAAATGGTCAGTGTTAGGGAATTTTGTGTCCATTATTTTCCAGCACTGCCTTAACTCTCATGAGCATGGAGTTCAGAGCTTCACAGGTTGCCACTTGAATCCTCTTCCTCTCCATGACAGCATCACAGAGCTGGTGGACATTTGAGACTTTATTCGCCTCCACCGTTCATTTTAGGATGCCCCAAAGATGTTCAATTGGGTTTAGATCTGGAGACGTGCTTGGTCAGTCCATCACCTTTACCCTCAAGTCTCTTTAGCAAGGCAGTGGTCGTCTTGGATGTGTGTTTTGGGTCATTATCATGCTGAAATGTTGCCCTGCGGCCCAGTTTCTAGAGGAAGGAGTCATGCTCTTTTTCAGAATGTCACAGTTCATGCTACTATTCATGTTTCCCTCAATGAACTGTAGCTCACCAACGCATCCTCATGCAGCCGACTCCTCCAGCACCATGCTTGACTGTAGGCAAGAGACACTTGTCTTTGTACTCCTCACCTGGTTGATGCCACACACGCATGAAGCCATCTGAACCAAAGGAGTTTATCACGGTCTCATCAGACCACAGGACATGGTTGCAGTAATCCATGTCCTTAGTCTGCTTGTCTTCAGCAAACGGTTTCTGGTCTTTCCTGTGTGTGTCCTCTTCAGAAAAAGCTTTCTTCTGGGATGACAGCATTGAGCGGTATATGGTCAGAGCACGGACAGGTTCACTCCCCATTCCTTTGACCTCTGCAGCAATGCTCGGAACACTTATACGTCTGTAGTTCAAAGCCTATATACCTTTGGATGTGATGCTGAGAACATGCACTGAACTTCTTTAGCCAACCATGGTGAGGCTTGTTCTGAGTCAAACCTTTTTTTTAACCAGTGGATAGTCAGCACAGTTTCAGGGTGTTGAGGCCAACTTTATGGTGAGCAACATTTTTTTCAGATCTTCTGAGAGTTGTTTGCCATGAGGTGCCATGTTGAACTTCCTGTGACCATGTTGAGAGAGTTTAGAGCTGTAATACCAAATTTAACCCACCTGCTATCTTTTGACACGTGAGTCATTGTAACACTAATGAATCACGTGGCACTGGGGAAGAAAATGACTAATTGTGCTCACTTTAGACATTTTCCCTAAAGGGTACTCAGTTTTGTTTTGCCTGTTTGTGATTTATTTTGATGGAAACATTTTTTTACACTGCTATACAAGATGAACACTGACTACTTTTCATTGTGTCAGAGTCATTTCCGCAGTGTTGTTCCATGAAAAGATATAAATACATGTGAATGGTGTACTCACTTTTGTCAGATACTGTAAGTTTATTTATTTCTAAACAGACCAAACAGATTTAGTCAGATAGTTACATTGCATCTGTGATTACTTTTTTTGCCCTGCTGTGTTTTTCCTGTGCTGTAGTGTCACCTTGCCTTCATAATATCCATTTTAAACCATGTCTTTATCATTTCCTGGATATTGAAAAGTCACTATCACACCATAACTCACTTTTAGAGATGAAGAATGTAACTTTTAAGATTGTTGTTCACTTCTGTAATTTGTTGATGACTGAAAATCAAAAGGAAAGCAAAAGTTGAGTAGTTTTTTAAGTGGCAAGACTTAAGTGGCAAATACTTATATAGCGCTTTAAATCTGAGAAAATGATGGTCAAAGTTACTTTAAGATAACAAGAAGTAATCTGTAAAATTAAATCAAATTTATTGTTGCTATAATGCCCTCTGTAAACATTTTCCTTTCTTTTTGGAATTGTATTTCGCTTAGCAGCATGTATATGTTTTTCCTTCAATGTCGCTTCACTACTTCTGTGTAATATTAAGTATCGACAAACTGGAAAAAACTTGTCAGGGATCAATGCTGCTCAGTGTAAAAGCAGTAAACTACTGAATGTTTTTCTGCCATTACTTTGACTTCACCCTGTTTTGTTTTCCTGTGTATCTATCTCTCTCTATATGTATATATATATTTATTTGTTACATTGATGAGTGAATGTTAGTGGTACAACGTTCTTTCTATTGAAACATCCAAAGGTCATTCATAGAAAGGAATTAAGAACAATCAGTAATTTATGTTTTATTTTTCTTGTAAGGCAAAGAACGGGTTCAAGTGGAAAAAGTATTGCAAAAATGTTCACTGTTTTGTATCATTTTTAAACTTTTTTGTCTTGCACTTAGGCTTTGTGTGTGTGTGTTTCTTTTTATTTCCTTATTAATTTTTTTCTCAAATGAAAAGTTTTAAAGCAAATTCCAAGTGATTTATCTTGTCAGAGGTATTTGTCGAGGTTTTACACACAAACAACACATTTCTGTTAAAATACAAAATGTCTCACTCTGTTGTTACATACATACATATATGAGAATCCTGACAGCAAATTTGCATCAGTTGTTTTCTAATATTACTTTAATCCTCTCCTTTTCTTATGTTTTTTTTAAAAAACAAGAAGCAACAGATCAGTCTAAAAAACAGAAATCTCTTGCAGTATGAAATAACAATATTTTAATCTTGTATTTAATTTAAAAACAATAATGGTTACGACAATTTTACCTTTTTGAAAATCCTTGTAAGCTGAACTCTAACTTCAATAAAATTAATTGGTCTGACAGCAGACAGATTTGTTTGTTTGGCTAAATGGAGGCCAAAATAGAGACTTGGTATCATTTGCTCCTCATAAGTTGGTTAAAAACTTTCATTTATTTATTTCGTTATTTCATTTGGTGACATGAGATTATACAAAGTGTTTTTATTGTACATGTTAGGCATAAAGCTGTTTAAGACATAAATCTTGTGATGACATTCAGACAGTAATTCAGAGAGAGTGTCAATGTTTTTGGAAACACATTTCTTAAATTAAATGATACATAGAGTTGAGTCTCTAAACAAACACTTTTAATGATGTTACAATCCAAAAACAGAGACTCCATGTTTAGATTCCTTTTTCTGAACAACAAGACTAAGCTTTAGTAACGTAAACCAGTTTATTGCCAGTAGAGGGCATTGCTGAACATCAGAGGTACATGGTAGATGTTTTGGACACGCTCAGAGGGGAACAGTGAGGATGTTGGTAAAAGGATGCTGCGGTGCTGAGACACCAGGAAAGAGGAATCAAAGTAAGTTAATGGATCTGAAGACAAGTGAGTGAGGAGCAGAGGATAAAAGAAGGTTTGCTGTGATGACTTGTTTGTTTTGAAATGAACAGCTTATAATTTCCTGTTGAAGAATCCAAATATCAGTTCACGGCAAGTATTAGTTTTCCTCTCAATCTGAAAAGTGTTGGTCTTTTCTACTTCCACATTTTCTGCTCAAATTGGCCTCATCTGACAGTGTGTTGCTGCCATCGGTGTTGATGCCCACATGTAAACATTTTTCAGAGTGTTAAAGGTCCCGTTAGGAGCTAAAACAGCAATGTTCTTTGGTTCTTTACCAAAACAAATTTCCCTTAGAAATGTTTATCCAGAGGTCAAAGTTTACAAAAATTTACACCAAGATTCAAACTTTGCTCCAAATATTTTATTTTCTCTTAAGATCAACTCAGACAATACCTTTATCCAAACAAGAAACATTAACGAATTTCTGATTTCTGATGAACTCCTACTGCTCTGCAGAAAAATGTTTTCAAAAATGACAGTTTTTTTTTTAAATTTTGGCTGAGAGCTGCATAATCATAATTAAATAACCACTAGGATCACTTTTACAAAAGATAAAATATAGCTGGAGCGGGATTTAAAAACATTGGAAAAGCTATTTAAGTTTTTATTTAATACAAACGATGCATAACTGACCTTAAGATGTACAAAAAAAATAGTAAAGCAATGTTTACATTAAACAAGTACACAATTCTGAAATTAGTTTGAAAAGAACATTTATTAAAAAAAAAAAAACGTATATAAATGCAAACAGGACATCGTGTTCTAAAACAAGAATTGCATGAAAATATGTAAATTGTACTTTTTTTGAAGACATCTTATGTAATAAACTAGCTTTGTTAGTTTGTCAATGTGTAACTTTCTAGAAATTATGGATTTCCTGGGCTGGTGGTTTATGGATGACAGGTAATTATTCTATTTCAATGTTTCTAGTCAGGATGCTAGCTGTAGTTTTCCTTATACTAGTGCCTTTTCTGGGCTTCAGAGTTCAACTGATGGAAGCTGGTCGCCATATTCGGTTGAATTGATTCAATGAAATTAAACAAAGTTTTAATTGTTTCCTGAGTATTTCTTTATTTAAATCGTTGAATTATTTGAAAATGGTGTTGAAAAGAGCTTATTTGTGACATCAAAAATACAGAAGCTCCCTGTCTTTGTTTTCTTCATCTGAGCTGGAATCTGGCTCTAAACTATACGCTGGGTAGCTCAATTTTGCTCTGTGTTTTTGTTGCACCGCTAATGTTAGGTTTGGGGGTGTGGTGGGTTGTAGGCTAGCGGGAGAGAGTGTAAACAGATGGAACAGTGGAGTCGGCTCATCCACGCCAACAGTCCTGCCCAAACTCAGAGGTGAGTTCTAATGAACTCCTGCGCTCTGCAAAACCATGTCCTAAAAAAAGACACACGTTCCTGGCTAAATCATTCTAATTGGGATACACATGATTAAGATGTATTTAGATCAATTGGAAAAACAATTGGTCCGGTTCGAGACCACTTAATTTGTTTCGGATTTGTCTGCGACTCATCCGTTCATTATTCCTACTTGTTATATTACAAAGTGCTTGGTAATGGTGTCGTTTGGTCCAGTTGTTCTGCTCCGGAGCAATTATGTTCAGACTGAAGAAATCAGACTGACCTAAGCTTAGTCTGATTGGAAATTAACCGACCATTTTCTAAAGTTGGGTCAGAAGGCGGTTCCTGGTACCGGACCAGGGTTCTGGATTATCACCGGAAACAGACTCTGGTTCACCTAAACGAACCAAATGTGTCCAGTCTGAATCCAACCTAAAAGACCACTGGAACACTTTGAACATTGATCAAAAGACGATCAGAGCGGGACTTTTAACAGGCTCACTACTGCTGATTGATATCTCTTAGCTGAGTACTGGATTTACGTCTGTTTAATTTTTCATCTCTTTGTCGAGACCAACTTGGCTAATAGGCTTAAACCCGCTGGAGAATTCGTCTGCCCTTACTTCTCTTCTTGGCCACGTCTGCCTTGTTGTTCACCTTCTTCATCCTCTTTACTTTTCATATCCTAAATGTTTGGGGTTAATTATTTGTGTTGTCTTGGGATTGCTTTCTTGCTGGCTGCTCAGTATCTTAATTTAAGGAACTGCAGGTACGGATGGAGACAAAGAGGGTCTGCTTCTGCAATACTGAAACACACTTTGCACTGTTAAGCTGTCTCACTGTTGTGGACCAAACTCAACCAAACACCAACTGTTGAGAGGTTGCCCACCTAAAGACCAGTGACCCTCCTGCACCCTTTCCATACCGTTGTATATGAGTAAAAATTGTTCGTTAGGATATAAGATAGATGACAGCACAGCCTGAATCTACTGTAGAGGTTGACTGAATGTCCTTCCATGTGTCTGCTAGGATTCTAATAAAATACTGGAGTTGTCCTTTATTTTTAAATGTCCTCTCTTTATTTATTTCTTACTTATTTATTTATTACT
>BNCR01000490.1:0-29038 GCA_014656515.1 Oryzias celebensis
AAAAACCCCATTATAAGTCAATGTAGTGGAAAAAGTTAGCATGTTGCTAATACATTGCCTTAACCCAGAAACTGCCCTCAAAGAACCCCATTATGCTCTATATAAGAAATAATGGGAAAAAAAAGCACTTTTTTCAAAATGGCGGCTTTTCTGTTGGTTTAATCGCCATAGCAACCATTTTAGGTTTTGATCCCCCGTGACACCGAACAGATAGACGTCAGTTTCAGACAAATCGGAAAACGTTAACCCTTAAAACCCTTAGCAACGAAGGTTATTCGCTAGCCACGCCCACATTTTTAATATATTCGTATCCGGTTCTATTATATCATGTCCAGTTCTGGTCTGGGCTCAACATATTGAATTTTCACAAGAATCCATCAAAAATTGGCCGAGTATAAAGACTGCGCCACTTTTGCAAGGTTGTCACGCGCACGCCATTTAAAATCTACAACTTCTAATTCCAACATTTTGTTTGCAATTGCTTCCTCTTGATGCCCAAGTAGTTACAAGACGATCGATAAAAATTCCAAGGACGAGTTTTCGTTTGAAGCTAGTGCTAAACTAGCTTTTTTTTGTAAATTCAAGATGGCGGCCCCTTCCGAAGGTCAAAGGTCAACGAAACTCTACATGTCAGTGTAGACTTGCGCTAGCACCCTTTGGACGAAATTTCGTTAAGATCGCCAAAACAAAAGGTCACTTTTGATGTAGTTGAAAATCGCCAATTGTCAGATTTTGAAACAAAATGGCCGCCAAGGAGTGAGTCGGGTGGTCATCGCGTAATAATTTTAAATCTTCGTTTGGATATCCCCGATAAAGTTGCGTAGGTTTCGTTCGTCAATTCTAAAAAAAAAATTCCGAAAAAATCGTTTTTCGCCGAGTCGGCGCTTTTTTTTGCGTCGGTTTTTCGCTTCCCCTGGCCTCAATTTTTACATTATAGTTTCAAAAGTTACATTGCCACATTCAGCCTGGCGTACCGCACGCGTGGATATGCGTTTTGTGATATTTCGCTAAAACATGCGCAAGCTAGCTAAAACCGTGGCGGTTGCGAGCTCGCCACGCGCACGCCATTCAAATTCTACAACTTCTAATTCCAACATTTTGTCCACAGTTCCCGGCCATTGATGCTCGTGAAGTTACAAGACGATTGATGAAAATCCCTAGGACGAGTTTTCGTTTGTAGCTTGTACTAAACGTGCTTTTTTTGAAAAATTCAAGATGGCGGCCAGTTCCCAAGGTCAAAGGTCAATGAAACTTCTGTGGTGATTGTAGACTCCGGCTGGCGGGATGTGTGTGAAGTTTCGTAAAAATCGGAACAACCAAAGTGTTGTTTTCCCATATTGTGGAAAAACGTGAAAATCGCCAAATCTCGCACTTCGCCACAAAATGGCCGCCAAGGCGTGGGTCGTGCGGCCCCCCATAATGATTTCAAAAGCTCTCCTGGATACCCCCGACGCGTGTGTTTTGGTTTCGTGTGCGTATTTCAAAATTTTTTTTTTTGCTCCTTAAACAAATTTCGGCCCATTCATTTTTTGCGGGATCGCACGCCGTGATGTCATCATTTTGGGGGGGGGTTTGTTCACTTCAAAAAAAATTATTTTACAATTTTCCCCAGGTTTGTGGAAATTTTGGTGAGTTTTCGGGTATGTTCAGGGGGTCAAATTTAGGCAAACAGGTGTCGTTAGAAAAAGAAGAATAATTAAAGCCGCAAGCGGCGTTGGATGGCCCGCAGGCGCTACCCGACCTCGCTGGCCACCTCTACGCACCACCGCCGCCCTCCCCGCCCCTCTACGCACCACCGCCGCCCTCCCCGCCCGCCTTTACACGCTACTGCACCCCCTACACGCAACTTCAGCCTCCCCACCCACCTCTATGCACCTCTGCCGCCCCCCCCCCAGCTATAGGACCCCCCCCCCCCCCCCCCACCACACACACACACACAGCCCCCATAGCCCACCATTGACCCTATCACCTTGTTAAGCAGCCACAGTGCACACCTGACCCCCACCTTTCTCATTCTGTAAGTTGGTCTGAGCTGTATATGACAAATGATGAAAAAAGCACTTTTTTCAAAATGGCGGCTTTTCTGTTGGTTTAATCGCCATAGCAACCATTTTATGTTTTGATCGCCTCATGATACCGAACAGATAGACGTCAGTTTCAGAAAAATCGGAAAACGTTGACCTTAAAACCCCTTAGCAACGAAGGTTATTAGCTAGCCACGCCCACATTTTATTATCTTCGTATCCGCTCCTATTATATCATGTGCAGTTCTGGTGTGGGATCGACATATTGAATTTTCACAAGAATCCGTTAAGAATTGGCCGAGTATAAAGACTGCGCTAGTTTTGCGAGCTTGCTACGCGCACACCGTTTAAGATAGAGAAACAGTTTTGGTACCAAAATTTCACAAATTTCCTCTGGACGATCTATTAAAGTTTGAAGGCGATCGGAAAAAAAAAACCCTTGGGCTGAATTTTTGATTTATATCGGAGTAAAACGGACTTTTTTTCAAATCAAGATGGCGGCCTTTTCCCATGGTCAAAATTCACCGAAACTTCACAGGTCATCGTAGACTTGCGCTAGCTGCATGTGTGTAAAATTTCGTCAAAATCGTGACGACAAAAGGTCCGATTTCAGTTACGTAAATATCGCGAAATCTCCGATTTTGAAACAAAATGGCCGCCAAACCGTTGGTCGCGTGGCAATCACGTAATAATTTCAAAACTTCCTTTTGCTATCACGAACAAAGTTACGTTGGTTTCTTTCGTTAATTCTCAAAAAAAAAATCCGAAAAAATCGTTTTTTGCGAGTCATCGCTTTTTTTTGGCGTTTTTTCGCTTCCCCTGGCCTCAATTTTAACATTAGAGTTTCAAATGTTACATTGCCACGTTCAGCTTGCGTCCGCACGCGTGGATATGCGTTTCGTGATATTTCGCTAAAACATGCGCAAGCTAGCTAAAACCGTGGCGGTTGCGAGCTCGCCACGCGCACGCCATTCAAATTCTACAACTTCTAATTCCAACATTTTGTCACAGTTCCGGCCATTGATGCTCGTGAAGTTACAAGACCGTGATGAAAATCCTAGGACGAGTTTTCGTTTGAAGCTTGTGCTAAACGTGCTTTTTTTGAAATTCAAGATGGCGGCCAGTTCCCAAGGTCAAAGGTCAATGAAACTTCTGTGGTGATTGTAGAGTCGCTTGGCGGGATGTGTGTGAAGTTTCGTAAAAATCGGAGAACCAAAGTGTCGTTTTCCCATATTGTTGGAAAAACGTGAAAATCGCCAAATCTCGCACTTCGCCACAAAATGGCCGCAAGGCGTGGGTCGTGCGGCCCCCCCATAATGATTTCAAAAGTTCTCCTGGATACCCCCGACGCGTGTGTTTTGGTTTCGTGTGCGTTTTCAAAATTTTTTTTTGCTCCTTAAACAAATTTCGGCCCATTCATTTTTTGGCGGGATCGCACGCCGTGATGTCATCGTTTGGGGGGGCGTTCGTTCACTTAAAAAAAATTATTTTACAATTTTCCCCAGGTTTGTGGAAATTTGGTGAGTTTTCGGGTATGTTCAGGGGGTCAAATTTAGGCAAACAGGTGTCGTTAGAAAAAAGAAGAATAATAATAATAATAATAAAACAAAGCAGATACAATATAGAAGCATTTGCGTCTATGGGGCTGTGTGGGTTCGTGCGCTTTTTTTTGTACTACACACTGGTCAGGTCTGTCAAAGCTTAGGCCTTGATTGAGGCCTTTTAAAGGGCTTTTTGTTTTTTGGGTTAGCAAAAACAATATGGTCCTTGCAGACAGGACCCCTGCTGCTGCGGGCCATAATTAAAGCCGCAAGCGGCGTTGGATGGCCCGCAGGCGCTACCCGTCGCCCTAGCCCTGGCCTCTACACGCCACCGCCGCCCTAGCCCTGGCCTCCCCGCACCTCCGCCGCCCTCGCCGCCCTCCTCTACGCATCACTGTTGCCCTTCATGCCCACCTCTGAGCCCCCTCGCACCGCCCCCGCAGTGCACCGTTGACCTGATAACACTTTCAGCCCAAAAAAACCCATTATAGCCAAATTAGCGAAAAAGTTAGCATACTGCTAAAACGTTAGCTTAACTCAGATTAGCCCAAAAAGCCCCTTTATTAGCCAAATTAGCGAAAAAAGTTAGCATATTGCTAAAACGTTAGCTTAACTCAGAATTAGCCCAAAAACCCCATATAAGCTAAATTAGCGAAAAAAGTTAGCATATTGCTAAAACGTTAGCTTAACTCAGAATTAGCCCAAAAAACCCATTATTAGCCAATTAGCGAAAAAAGTTAGCATATTGCTAAAACGTTAGCTTAACTCAGAATTAGCCCAAAAAACCCATTATTAGCCAAATTAGCGAAAAAAGTTAGCATATTGCTAAAATTGTTAGCTTAACTCAGAATTAGCCCAAAAAACCCCATTATAAGCCAAATTAGCTAAAAAAGTTAGCATATTGCTAAAACGTTAGCTTAACTCAGAATTAGCCCAAAAAACCCCATTATAAGTCAATGTAGTGGAAAAAGTTAGCATGTTGCTAATACATTGCCTTAACCCAGAAACTGCCCTCAAAGAACCCCATTATGCTCTATATAAGAAAATAATGGGAAAAAAAAGCACTTTTTTCAAAATGGCGGCTTTTCTGTTGGTTTAATCGCCATAGCAACCATTTTAGGTTTTGATCCCCCCGTGACACCGAACAGATAGACGTCAGTTTCAGACAAATCGGAAAACGTTAACCCTTAAAACCCCTTAGCAACGAAGGTTATTCGCTAGCCACGCCCACATTTTTAATATATTCGTATCCGGTTCTATTATATCATGTCCAGTTCTGGTCTGGGCTCAACATATTGAATTTTCACAAGAATCCATCAAAAATTGGCCGAGTATAAAGACTGCGCCACTTTTGCAAGGTTGTCACGCGCACGCCATTTAAAATCTACAACTTCTAATTCCAACATTTGTTCGCAATTGCTTCCTCTTGATGCCCAAGTAGTTACAAGACGATCGATAAAAATTCCAAGGACGAGTTTTCGTTTGAAGCTAGTGCTAAACTAGCTTTTTTTTGTAAATTCAAGATGGCGGCCCTTCCGAAGGTCAAAGGTCAACGAAACTCTACATGTCAGTGTAGACTTCCGCTAGCCCCTTTGGACAAAATTTCGTTAAGATCGCCAAAACAAAAGGTCACTTTTGATGTAGTTGAAAATCGCCAATTGTCAGATTTTGAAACAAAATGGCCGCCAAGGAGTGAGTCGGGTGGTCATCGCGTAATAATTTTAAATCTTCGTTTGGATATCCCCGATAAAGTTACGTTGGTTTCGTTTGTCAATTCTAAAAAAATTTCGAAAAAATCGTTTTTCGCCGAGTCGGCGCTTTTTTTTGCGTCGGTTTTTCGCTTCCCCTGGCCTCAATTTTTACATTATAGTTTCAAAGTTACATTGCCACATTCAGCCTGGCGTACCGCACGCGTGGATATGCGTTTTGTGATATTTCGCTAAAACATGCGCAAGCTAGCTAAAACCGTGGCGGTTGCGAGCTCGCCACGCGCACGCCATTCAAATTCTACAACTTCTAATTCCAACATTTTGTCCACAGTTCCCGGCCATTGATGCTCGTGAAGTTACAAGACGATTGATGAAAATCCCTAGGACGAGTTTTCGTTTGTAGCTTGTACTAAACGTGCTTTTTTTGAAAAATTCAAGATGGCGGCCAGTTCCCAAGGTCAAAGGTCAATGAAACTTCTGTGGTGATTGTAGACTCCGGCTGGCGGGATGTGTGTGAAGTTTCGTAAAAATCGGAACAACCAAAGTGTGTTTTCCCATATTGTGGAAAAACGTGAAAATCGCCAAATCTCGCACTTCGCCACAAAATGGCCGCCAAGGCGTGGGTCGTGTGGCCCCCCCATAATGATTTCAAAAGCTCTCCTGGATACCCCCGACGCGTGTGTTTTGGTTTCGTGTGCGTATTTCAAAATTTTTTTTTTTGCTCCTTAAACAAATTTCGGCCCATTCATTTTTTTCGCGGGATCGCACGCCGTGATGTCATCATTTTGGGGGGGTTTGTTCACTTCAAAAAAAATTATTTTACAATTTTCCCCAGGTTTGTGGAAATTTTGGTGAGTTTTCGGGTATGTTCAGGGGTCAAATTTAGGCAACAGGTGTCGTTAGAAAAAGAATAATAATTAAAGCCGCAAGCGGCGTTGGATGGCCCGCAGGCGCTACCCGTCGCCCTAGCCCTGGCCTCTACACGCCACCGCCGCCCTAGCCCTGGCCTCCTCGCACCTCCGCCGCCCTAGCCCTGGCCTCTTCACGCCTCCGCCGCCCTTGCCGCCCTCCTCTACGCACCACTCTTGCCCCTACCGCCCACCTATGAGCCCCCTCCCACCGCCCCCAAAGTGCACGATTGACCCTTCACACTTTTAGCCCAAAAAACCCATTATAAGCCAAATTAGCGAAAAAAAGTTAGCATATTGCTAAAACGTTAGCTTAACTCAGAATTAGCCCAAAAAACCCCACTATTAGCCAAATTAGCGAAAAAAGTTAGCATATTGCTAAAACGTTAGCTTAACTCAGAATTAGCCCAAAAAACCCCATTATTAGCCAAATTAGCGAAAAAAGTTAGCATATTGCTAAAACGTTAGCTTAACTCAGAATTAGCCCAAAAAACCCCATTATTAGCCAAATTAGCGAAAAAAGTTAGCATATTGCTAAAACGTTAGCTTAACTCAGAATTAGCCCAAAAAACCCCATTATTAGCCAAATTAGCGAAAAAAGTTAGCATATTGCTAAAACGTTAGCTTAACTCAGAATTAGCCCAAAAACCCCATTATTAGCCAAATTAGCGAAAAAAGTTAGCATATTGCTAAAACGTTAGCTTAACTCAGAATTAGCCCAAAAAACCCCATTATTAGCCAAATTAGCGAAAAAAGTTAGCATATTGCTAAAACGTTAGCTTAACTCAGAATTAGCCCAAAAAACCCCATTATTAGCCAAATTAGCGAAAAAAGTTAGCATATTGCTAAAACGTTAGCTTAACTCAGAATTAGCCCAAAAAACCCCATTATTAGCCAAATTAGCGAAAAAAGTTAGCATATTGCTAAAACGTTAGCTTAACTCAGAATTAGCCCAAAAAACCCCATTATTAGCCAAATTAGCGAAAAAAGTTAGCATATTGCTAAAACGTTAGCTTAACTCAGAATTAGCCCAAAAAACCCCATTATTAGCCAAATTAGCTAAAAAAGTTAGCATATTGCTAAAACGTTAGCTTAACTCAGAATTAGCCCAAAAAACCCCATTATAAGCCAAATTAGCTAAAAAAGTTAGCATATTGCTAAAACGTTAGCTTAACTCAGAATTAGCCCAAAAAACCCCATTATAAGTCAATGTAGTGGAAAAAGTTAGCATGTTGCTAATACATTGCCTTAACCCAGAAACTGCCCTCAAAGAACCCCATTATGCTCTATATAAGAAATAATGGGAAAAAAAAGCACTTTTTTCAAAATGGCGGCTTTTCTGTTGGTTTAATCGCCATAGCAACCATTTTAGGTTTTGATCGCCCCGTGACACCGAACAGATAGACGTCTGTTTCAGACAAATCGGAAAACGTTAACCCTTAAAACCCCTTAGCAACGAAGGTTATTCGCTAGCCACGCCCACATTTTTAATATATTCGTATCCGGTTCTATTTATCATGTCCAGTTCTGGTCTGGGCTCAACATATTGAATTTTCACAAGAATCCATCAAAAATTGGCCGAGTATAAAGACTGCGCCACTTTTGCAAGGTTGCCATGCGCACGCCATTTAAAATCTACAACTTCTAATTCCAACATTTTGTTCGCAATTGCTTCCTGTTGATGCCCAAGTAGTTACAAGACGATCGATAAAAATTCCAAGGACGAGTTTTCGTTTGAAGCTAGTGCTAAACTAGCTTTTTTTGTAAATTCAAGATGGCGGCCCCTTCCGAAGGTCAAAGGTCAACGAAACTCTACATGTCAGTGTAGACTTGCGCTAGCACCCTTTGGACGAAATTTCGTTAAGATCGCCAAAACAAAAGGTCACTTTTGATGTATTGAAAATCGCCAATTGTCAGATTTTGAAACAAAATGGCCGCCAAGGAGTGAGTCGGGTGGTCATCGCGTAATAATTTTAAATCTTCGTTTGGATATCCCCGATAAAGTTGCGTAGGTTTCGTTCGTCAATTCTAAAAAAAAATTCCGAAAAAAATCGTTTTTCGCCGAGTCGGCGCTTTTTTTTGCGTCGGTTTTTCGCTTCCCCTGGCCTCAATTTTTACATTATAGTTTCAAAAGTTACATTGCCACGTTCAGCCTGGCGTACCGCACGCGTGGATATGCGTTTTGTGATATTTCGCTAAAACATGCGCAAGCTAGCTAAAACCGTGGCGGTTGCGAGCTCGCCACGCGCACGCCATTCAAATTCTACAACTTCTAATTCCAACATTTTGTCCACAGTTCCCGGCCATTGATGCTCGTGAAGTTACAAGACGATTGATGAAAAATCCCTAGGACGAGTTTTCGTTTGTAGCTTGTACTAAACGTGCTTTTTTTGAAAAATTCAAGATGGCGGCCAGTTCCAAGGTCAAAGGTCAATGAAACTTCTGTGGTGATTGTAGACTCCGGCTGGCGGGATGTGTGTGAAGTTTCGTAAAAATCGGAACAACCAAAGTGTTCGTTTTCCCATATTCTGGAAAAACGTGAAAATCGCCAAATCTCGCACTTCGCCACAAAATGGCCGCCAAGGCGTGGGTCGTGCGGCCCCCCATAATGATTTCAAAAGCTCTCCTGGATACCCCCGACACGTGTGTTTTTGGTTTCGTGTGCGTATTCAAAAATTTTTTTTTTTTGCTCCTTAAACAAATTTCGGCCCATTCATTTTTTGGCGGTAATCGCACGCCGGATGTCATCGTTGTGTGGGGGGTCTGGTTCACTTTAAAAAAAATTATTTTAACAATTTTCCCCAGGTTTGTGGAAATTTGGTGAGTTTTCGGGTATGTTCAGGGGGTCAATTTAGGCAAACAGTGGCGTTAAAACCCGAATAATAAAATAATAATAAAATTAAAGCCGCAAGCGGCGTTGGATGGCCCGCAGCGCTACCCGTCGCCCTAAGCCCTGGCCTCTACACGCCACCGCCGCCCTAGCCCTGGCCTCCTCGCACCTCCGCCGCCCTAGCCCTGGCCTCTTCACGCCTCCGCCGCCCTTGCCGCCCTCCTCTACGCACCACTCTTGCCCCTACCGCCCAACTATGAGCCCCTCCCACCGCCCCAAAGTGCACGATTGACCCTATCACACTTTTAGCCAAAAAAACCCATTATAAGCCAAATTGAGCGAAAAAAGTTAGCATATTGCTAAAAACGTTAGCTTAACTCAGAATTAGCCCAAAAACCACATTAGCCAAATTAGCAAAAAATGTTAGCAAATCTAAAACGTTAGCTTAACTCAGAATTAGCCCAAAAACCCCCTTTTATTAGCCAAATTAGCGAAAAAGTTAGCATATTTGCTAAAACGATAGCTTACTCAGAATTAGCCCAAAAAACCCCATTATTAGCCAAATTAGCGAAAAAGTTAGCATATTGCTAAAACGTTAGCTTAACTCAGAATTAGCCCAAAAAACCCCATTATTAGCCAAATTAGCGAAAAAAGTTAGCATATTGCTAAAACGTTAGCTTAACTCAGAATTAGCCCAAAAAACCTCATTATTAGCCAAATTAGCTAAAAAAGTTAGCATACTGCTAAAACGTTAGCTTAACTCAGAATTAGCCCAAAAAGCCTCTTTAATTAGCCAAATTAGCGAAAAAAGTTTAGCATATTCCTAAAACGTTAGCTTAACTCAGAATTAGCCCAAAAAACCCCATTATTAGCCAAATTAGCGAAAAAAGTTAGCATATTGCTAAAACGTTAGCTTAACTCAGAATTAGCCCAAAAACCCATTATTAGCCAAATTAGCTAAAAAGTTAGCATATTGCTAAAACGTTAGCTTAACTCAGAATTAGCCCATTATAGCAATAGCAAAAAGTTAGCATTTGCTAAAACGTTAGCTTAACTCAGAATTAGCCCAAAAAACCCCATTATTAGCCAAATTAGCAAAAAAGTTAGCATATTGCTAAAACGTTAGCTTAACTCAGAATTAGCCCAAAAAACCCCATTATTAGCCAAATTAGCGAAAAAAGTTAGCATATTGCTAAACGTTAGCTTAACTCAGAATTAGCCCAAAAAACCCCATTATAAGCCAAATTAGCTAAAAAAGTTAGCATATTGCTAAAACGTTAGCTTAACTCAGAATTAGCCCAAAAAACCCCATTATAAGTCAATGTAGTGGAAAAAGTTAGCATGTTGCTAATACATTGCCTTAACCCAGAAACTGCCCTCAAAGAACCCCATTATGCTCTATATAAGAAATAATGGGAAAAAAAAGCACTTTTTTCAAAATGGCGGCTTTTCTGTTGGTTTAATCGCCATAGCAACCATTTTAGGTTTTGATCCCCGTGACACCGAACAGATAGACGTCAGTTTCAGACAAATCGGAAAACGTTAACCCTTAAAACCCCTTAGCAACGAAGGTTATTCGCTAGCCACGCCCACATTTTTAATATATTCGTATCCGGTTCTATTATATCATGTCCAGTTCTGGTCTGGGCTCAACATATTGAATTTTCACAAGAATCCATCAAAAATTGGCCGAGTATAAAGACTGCGCCACTTTTGCAAGGTTGTCACGCGCACGCCATTTAAAATCTACAACTTCTAATTCCAACATTTTGTTCGCAATTGCTTCCTCTTGATGCCCAAGTAGTTACAAGACGATCGATAAAAATTCCAAGGACGAGTTTTCGTTTGAAGCTAGTGCTAAACTAGCTTTTTTTTGTAAATTCAAGATGGGCCCCTTCCGAAGGTCAAAGGTCAACGAAACTCTACATGTCAGTGTAGACTTGCGCTAGCACCCTTTGGACGAAATTTCGTTAAGATCGCCAAAACAAAAGGTCACTTTTGATGTAGTTGAAAATCGCCAATTGTCAGATTTTGAAACAAAATGGCCGCCAAGGAGTGAGTCGGGTGGTCATCGCGTAATAATTTTAAATCTTCGTTTGGATATCCCCGATAAAGTTGCGTAGGTTTCGTTCGTCAATTCTAAAAAAAAAATTCCGAAAAATCGTTTTTTCGCCGAGTCGGCGCTTTTTTTGCGTCGGTTTTTCGCTTCCCCTGGCCTCAATTTTTACATTATAGTTTCAAAAGTTACATTGCCACGTTCAGCCTGGCGTACCGCACGCGTGGATATGCGTTTTGTGATATTTCGCTAAAACATGCGCAAGCTAGCTAAAACCGTGGCGGTTGCGAGCTCGCCACGCGCACGCCATTCAAATTCTACAACTTCTAATTCCAACATTTTGTCCACAGTTCCCGGCCATTGATGCTCGTGAAGTTACAAGACGATTGATGAAAATCCCTAGGACGAGTTTTCGTTTGTAGCTTGTACTAAACGTGCTTTTTTTGAAAAATTCAAGATGGCGGCCTTTTCCCGAGGTCAAAGGTCGATGAAACTTCTGTGGTGATTGTAGACTCCGGCTGGCGGGATGTGTGTGAAGTTTCGTAAAAATCGGAACAACCAAAGTGTTGTTTTCCCATATTGTGGAAAAACGTGAAAATCGCCAAATCTCGCACTTCGCCACAAAATGGCCGCCAAGGCGTGGGTCGTGCGGCCCCCCCATAATGATTTCAAAAGCTCTCCTGGATACCCCCGACACGTGTGTTTGGTTTCGTGTGCGTATTTCAAAATTTTTTTTTTGCCCCATAAGCGAATTTTCGGCCCATTCATTTTTTTGGCGGTATCGCACGCCGTGATGTCATGTGTTGGGGGGGTCGGGCACTATGCCGAAAATTCATTTTCAATTTTCCCCAGGTATTTGGAAATTTTGGTGAGTTTTCGGGTATGTGGCGGGGTGTAATTTTCGCTCAAAGACGCCGTTAGAAATAAGACAAATAATAATAATATAAACAAAGCAGAAACATATAGAAGTTTTTGCGTCTAGGATTAAGTGCGTCCTTTTGTGTATCTTGTCTTGTACTACACACTGGTCAGGTCTGTTAAAGCTTAGGCCCTTGGATTGAGGCCTTTTAAAGGGCTTTTTTCGTTTTTTGGTTAAAGCAAAAACAATATGGTCTTGCAGACAGGACCCCTGCTGCTGCGGGCCATAATAATAAACAAAGCAGAAACAATATAGAAGTTTTTGCGTCTAGGATTAAGTGTGTCCTTTGTGTATCTTGTCTTGTACTACACACTGGTCAGGTCTGTTAAAGCTTAGGCCCTTGGATTGAGGCCTTTTTAAAGGCTTTTGCGTTTTTGGGTTAAAGCAAAAACAATATGGTCCTTGCAGACAGGACCCTGCTGTGCGGGCCATAATATAAAACAAAGCAAAACAATATAGAAGTTTTTGCGTCTAGGATTAAGTGTGTCCTTTTGTGTTCTTGTCTTGTACTACACACTGGTCAGGTTTGTTAAAGCTTAGGCCCTTGGATTGAGGCCTTTTAAAGGCTTTTTCGTTTTTGGGTTAAAGCAAAAACAATATGGTCCTTGCAGACAGGACCCTGCTGCTGCGGGCCATAATTAAAGCCGCAAGCGCGTTGGATGGCCCGCAGGCGCTACCCGTCGCCCTAGCCCTGGCCTCTACACCACCGCCGCCCTAGCCCTGGCCTCCTCGCACCTCCGCCGCCCTAGCCCCTGGCCTCTTCACGCCTCCGCCGCCCTTGCCGCCCTCCTCTACGCACCACTCTTGCCCTACCGCCCACCTATGAGCCCCCTCCCACCGCCCCCAAAGTGCACGATTGACCTATCACACTTTTAGCCCAAAAACCCCATTATAAGCCAAATTAGCGAAAAAAGTTAGCATATTGCTAAAACGTTAGCTTAACTCAGAATTAGCCCAAAAAACCCCCTATTAGCCAAATTAGCGAAAAAAGTTAGCATATTGCTAAAACGTTAGCTTAACTCAGAATTAGCCCAAAAAACCCCATTATTAGCCAAATTAGCGAAAAAAGTTAGCATATTGCTAAAACGTTAGCTTAACTCAGAATTAGCCCAAAAAACCCCATTATTAGCCAAATTAGCGAAAAAAGTTAGCATATTGCTAAAACGTTAGCTTAACTCAGAATTAGCCCAAAAACCCCATTATTAGCCAAATTAGCGAAAAAAGTTAGCATACTGCTAAAACGTTAGCTTAACTCAGAATTAGCCCAAAAACCCCATTATTAGCCAAATTAGCGAAAAAAGTTAGCATATTGCTAAAACGTTAGCTTAACTCAGAATTAGCCCCAAAAAACCCCATTATTAGCCAAATTAGCGAAAAAAGTTAGCATATTGCTAAAACGTTAGCTTAACTCAGAATTGCCCAAAAAACCCATTATTAGCCAAATTAGCTAAAAAGTTAGCATATTGCTAAAACGTTAGCTTAACTCAGAATTAGCCCAAAAAACCCCATTATAAGCCAAATTAGCTAAAAAAGTTAGCATATTGCTAAAACGTTAGCTTAACTCAGAATTAGCCCAAAAAACCCCATTATAAGTCAATGTAGTGGAAAAAGTTAGCATGTTGCTAATACATTGCCTTAACCCAGAAACTGCCCTCAAAGAACCCCATTATGCTCTATATAAGAAATTAATGGGAAAAAAAGCACTTTTTTCAAAATGGCGGCTTTTCTGTTGGTTTAATCGCCATAGCAACCATTTTAGGTTTTGATCGCCCCGTGACACCGAACAGATAGACGTCCGTTTCAGACAAATCGGAAAACGTTAACCCTTAAAACCCCTTAGCAACAAAGGTTATTCGCTAGCCACGCCCACATTTTTAATATATTCGTATCCGGTTCTATTATATCATGTCCAGTTCTGGTCTGGGCTCAACATATTGAATTTTCACAAGAATCCATCAAAAATTGGCCGAGTATAAAGACTGCGCCACTTTTGCAAGGTTGTCACGCGCACGCCATTTAAAATCTACAACTTCTAATTCCAACATTTTGTTCGCAATTGCTTCCTCTTGATGCCCAAGTAGTTACAAGACGATCGATAAAAATTCC
Organism: Oryzias celebensis; assembly: GCA_014656515.1. Taxonomy (NCBI): domain Eukaryota; kingdom Metazoa; phylum Chordata; class Actinopteri; order Beloniformes; family Adrianichthyidae; genus Oryzias; species Oryzias celebensis. The sequence goes on from BNCR01000490.1 coordinate 14,094, forward strand.
AAGGACGAGTTTCGTTTGAAGCTAGTGCTAAACTAGCTTTTTTTGTAAATTCAAGATGGCGGCCCTTCCGAAGGTCAAAGGTCAACGAAACTCTACATGTCAGTGTAGACTTGCGCTAGCACCCTTTGGACGAAATTTCGTTAAGATCGCCAAAACAAAAGGTCACTTTTGATGTATTGAAAATCGCCAATTGTCAGATTTTGAAACAAAATGGCCGCCAAGGAGTGAGTCGGGTGGTCATCGCGTAATAATTTTAAATCTTCGTTTGGATATCCCCGATAAAGTTCCGTAGGTTTCGTTCGTCAATTCTAAAAAAAAATTCCGAAAATTTTTTTCGCCGAGTCGGCGCTTTTTTTGCGTCGGTTTTTCGCTTCCCCTGGCCTCAATTTTTACATTACAGTTTCAAAAGTTACATTGCCACGTTCAGCTGGCGTACCGCACGCGTGGATATGCGTTTCGTGATATTTCGCTAAAACATGCGCAAGCTAGCTAAAACCGTGGCGGTTGCGAGCTCGCCACGCGCACGCCATTCAAATTCTACAACTTCTAATTCCAACATTTTGTCCACAGTTCCCGGCCATTGATGCTCGTGAAGTTACAAGACGATTGATGAAAATCCCTAGGACGAGTTTTCGTTTGTAGCTTGTACTAAACGTGCTTTTTTTGAAAAAATTCAAGATGGCGGCCAGTTCCGAGGTCAAAGGTCGATGAAACTTCTGTGGTGATTGTAGACTCCGGCTGGCGGGATGTGTGTGAAGTTTCGTAAAAATCGGAACAACCAAAGTGTCGGTTTCCCATTCTGCGGAAAAACGTGAAAATCGCCAAATCTCGCACTTCGCCACAAAATGGCCGCCAAGGCGTGGGTCGTGCGGCCCCCCATAATGATTTCAAAAGCTCTCCTGGATACCCCCGACACGTGTGTTTTGGTTTCGTGTGCGTATTTCAAAATTTTTTTTTTTGGCCCATAAGCGATTTTCGGCCCATTCATTTTTTTACGGGATCGCACGCCGTGATGTCATCGTCGGGGGGTTCGTCACTATGTCGAAAATTATTTTCAATTTTCCCCAGGTATGTGGAAATTTTGGTGAGTTTTCGGGTATGTGGCGGGGTGAAATTGGCTCAAACTTGCAGAAAGAAAGAAGAATAATAATAATAAACAAAGCAAAAACAATATAGAAGTTTTTGCGTCTAGGATTAAGTGTGTCCTTTTGTGTATCTTGTCTGTACTACACACTGGTCAGGTCTGTTAAAGCTTAGGCCCTTGGATTGAGGCCTTTTAAAGGGCTTTTGCGTTTTTTGGGTTAAAGCAAAACAATATGGTCCTTGCAGACAGGACCCTGCTGCTGCGGGCCATAATTAAAGCCGCAAGCGGCGTTGGATGGCCCGCAGGCGCTACCCGTCGCCCTAGCCCTGGCCTCTACACGCCACCGCCGCCCTAGCCCTGGCCTCCTCGCACCTCCGCCGCCCTAGCCCTGGCCTCTTCACGCCTCCGCCGCCCTTGCCGCCCTCCTCTACGCACCACTCTTGCCCCTACCGCCCACCTATGAGCCCCCTCCACGCCCCAAAGTGCACGATTGACCCTATCACACTTTAGCCCAAAAACCCCATTATAAGCCAAATTAGCGAAAAAAGTTAGCATATTGCTAAAACGTTAGCTTAACTCAGAATTAGCCAAAAAACCCCATTATAAGCCAAATTAGCGAAAAAAGTTAGCATATTGCTAAAACGTTAGCTTAACTCAGAATTAGCCCAAAAAACCCCATTATAGCCAAATTAGCGAAAAAAGTTAGCATATTGCTAAACGTTAGCTTAACTCAGAATTAGCCCAAAAACCCCATTATTAGCCAAATTAGCGAAAAAAGTTAGCATATTGCTAAAACGTTAGCTTAACTCAGAATTAGCCCAAAAACCCATTATTAGCCAAATTAGCGAAAAAAGTTAGCATATTGCTAAAAACGTTAGCTTAACTCAGAATTAGCCCAAAAAACCCCATTATAAGCCAAATTAGCGAAAAAAGTTAGCATATTGCTAAAACGTTAGCTTAACTCAGAATTAGCCCAAAAACCCATTATACTTCAAATTAGGAAAAAGTTAGCATGTTGCTAATACATTGCCTTAACCCAGAAACTGCCCTCAAAAACCCCATTATGCTCTATTAAGAAATTGAATGGGAAAAAAAAGCACTTTTTCAAAATGGCGGCTTTTCTGTTGGTTTAATCGCCATAGCAACCATTTTAGGTTTTGATCGCCCCGTGACACCGAACAGATAGACGTCTGTTTCAGACAAATCGGAAAACGTTAACCCTTAAAACCCCTTAGCAACGAAGGTTATTCGCTAGCCACGCCCACATTTTTAATATTTCGTATCCGTTCTATTATATCATGTCCAGTTCTGGTCTGGGCTCAACATATTGAATTTTCACAAGAATCCATCAAAAATTGGCCGAGTATAAAGACTGCGCCACTTTTGCAAGGTTGTCATGCGCACGCCATTTAAAATCTACAACTTCTAATTCCAACATTTTGTTTCGCAATTGCTTCCTCTTGATGCCCAAGTAGTTACAAGACGATCGATAAAAATTCCAAGGACGAGTTTTTCGTTTGAAGCTAGTGCTAAACTAGCTTTTTTTTGTAAATTCAAGATGGCGGCCCTTCCGAAGGTCAAAGGTCAACGAACTCTACATGTCAGTGTAGACTGCGCTAGCACCCTTTGGACGAAATTTCGTTAAGATCGCCAAAACAAAAGGTCACTTTTGATGTTGTTGAAAATCGCCAATTGTCAGATTTTGAAACAAAATGGCCGCCAAGGAGTGAGTCGGGTGGTCATCGCTCGCGTAATAATTATTTAAATCTTCGTTTGGATATCCCCGATAAAGTTGTCGTAGGTTTCGTTCGTCAATTCTAAAAAAAAAATTCCGAAATTTTTTTTTTTCGCCGAGTCGGCTCTTTTTTTTGCGTCGGTTTTTCGCTTCCCCTGGCTCAATTTTTACATTATAGTTTCAAAAGTTACATTGCCACGTTCAGCCTGGCGTACCGCACGCGTGGATATGCGTTTTGTGATATTTCGCTAAAACATGCGCAAGCTAGCTAAACACCGTGGCGGTTGCGAGCTCGCCACGCGCACGCCATTCAAATTCTACAACTTCTAATTCCAACATTTTGTCCACAGTTCCCGGCCATTGATCGTGAAGTTACAAGACGATTGATGAAAATCCCTAGGACGAGTTTTCGTTGTAGCTTGTACTAAACGTGCTTTTTTTGAAAAATTCAAGATGGCGGCCAGTTCCCAAGGTCAAAGGTCAATGAAACTTCTGTGGTGATTGTAGACTCCGGCTGGCGGGATGTGTGTGAAGTTTCGTAAAAATCGGAAAACCAAAGTGTTGTTTTCCCATATTGTGGAAAAACGTGAAAATCGCCAAATCTCGCACTTCGCCACAAAATGGCCGCCAAGGCGTGGGTCGTGGCCCCCATAATGATTCAAAAGCTCTCCTGGATACCCCCGAGCGTGTGTTTGTTTCGTGTGCGTATTTAAAAATTTTTTTTTTTGCTCCTTAAACAAATTTCGGCCCATTCATTTTTTTCGCGGGATCGCACGCCGTGATGTCATCATTTTGGGGGGGGTTGGTTCACTTTAAAAAAAATTATTTTACAATTTTCCCCAGGTTTGTGGAAATTTTGGTGAGTTTTCGGGTATGTTCAGGGGGTCAAATTTAGGCAAACAGGGCGTTAAAACCCGGAATAATAATAATAAACAAAGCAGAAACAATATAGAAGTTTTTGCGTCTAGGATTAAGTGTGTCCTTTTGTGTATCTTGTCTTGTACTACACACTGGTCAGGTCTGTTAAAGCTTAGGCCCTTGGATTGAGGCCTTTTAAAGGGCTTTTTCGTTTTTTGGGTTAAAGCAAAAACAATATGGTCCTTGCAGACAGGACCCTGCTGCTGCGGGCCATAATTAAAGCCGCAAGCGGCGTTGGATGGCCCGCAGGCGCTACCCGTCGCCCTAGCCCTGGCCTCTACACGCCACCGCCGCCCTAGCCCTGGCCTCCTCGCACCTCCGCCGCCCTAGCCTGGCCTCTTCACGCCTCCGCCGCCCTTGCCGCCCTCCTCTACGCACCACTCTTGCCCCTACGCCCACCTATGAGCCCCCCCACCGCCCCCAAAGTGCACGATTGACCTATCACACTTTTAGCCCAAAAACCCCATTATAGCCAAATTAGCGAAAAAAGTTAGCTACTGTAAAACGTTAGCTTAACTCAGAATTAGCCCAAAAACCCCATTATTAGCCAAATTAGCAAAAAAGTTAGCATACTGCTAAAACGTTAGCTTAACTCAGAATTAGCCCAAAACCCATTATTAGCCAAATTAGCGAAAAAAGTTAGCATATTGCTAAAACGTTAGCTTAACTCAGAATTAGCCCAAAAACCCCATTATTAGCCAAATTAGCTAAAAAAGTTAGCATATTGCTAAAACGTTAGCTTAACTCAGAATTAGCCCAAAAACCCCATTATAAGCCAAATTAGCTAAAAAAGTTAGCATATTGCTAAACGTTAGCTTAACTCAGAATTAGCCCAAAAAACCCCATTATAAGTCAATGTAGTGGAAAAAGTTAGCATGTTGCTAATACATTGCCTTAACCAGAAACTGCCCTCAAAGAACCCCATTATGCTCTATATAAGAAATTAATGGGAAAAAAAGCACTTTTTCAAAATGGCGGCTTTTCTGTTGGTTTAATCGCCATAGCAACCATTTAGTTTTGATCGCCCCGTGACACCGAACAGATAGACGTCTGTTTCAGACAAATCGGAAACGTTAACCCTTAACCCCTTAGCAACGAAGGTTATTCGCTAGCCACGCCCACATTTTTAATATATTCGTATCCGGTTCTATTATATCATGTCCAGTTCTGGTCTGGGCTCAACATATTGAATTTTCACAAGAATCCATCAAAATTGGCCGAGATAAAGACTGCGCCACTTTTGCAAGGTTGTCACGCGCACGCCATTTAAAATCTACAACTTCTAATTCCAACATTTTGTTGCAATTGCTTCCTCTTGATGCCCAAGTAGTTACAAGACGATCGATAAAATTCCAAGGACGAGTTTTCGTTTGAGCTAGTGCTAAACTAGCTTTTTTTTGTAAATTCAGATGGGCCCCTTCCGAAGGTCAAAGGTCAACGAAACTCTACATGTCAGTGTAGACTTGCGCTAGCACCCTTTGGACGAAATTTCGTTAAGATCGCAAAACAAAAGGTCACTTTTGATGTAGTTGAAAATCGCCAATTGTCAGATTTTGAAACAAAATGGCCGCCAAGGAGTGAGTCGGGTGGTCATCGTAATAATTTTAAATCTTCGTTTGGATATCCCCGATAAAGTTGCGTAGGTTTCGTTCGTCAATTCTAAAAAAAAAATTCCGAAAAATCGTTTTTCGCCGAGTCGGCGCTTTTTTTTGCGTCGGTTTTTCGCTTCCCCTGGCCTCAATTTTTACATTATAGTTTCAAAGTTACATTGCCACGTTCAGCCTGGCGTACCGCACGCGTGGATATGCGTTTTGTGATATTTCGCTAAAACATGCGCAAGCTAGCTAAAACCGTGGCGGTTGCGAGCTCGCCACGCGCACGCCATTCAAATTCTACAACTTCTAATTCCAACATTTTGTCCACAGTTCCGGCCATTGATGCTCGTGAAGTTACAAGACGATTGATGAAAATCCTAGGACGAGTTTTCGTTTGTAGCTTGTACTAAACGTGCTTTTTTGAAAAATTCAAGATGGCGGCCAGTTCCCAAGGTCAAAGGTCATGAACTTCTGTGGTGATTGTAGACTCCGGCTGGCGGGATGTGTGTGAAGTTTCGTAAAAATCGGAACAACCAAAGTGTTGTTTTCCCATATTGTGGAAAAACGTGAAAATCGCCAAATCTCGCACTTCGCCACAAAATGGCCGCCAAGGCGTGGGTCGTGGCCCCCCCATAATGATTCAAAAGCTCTCCTGGATACCCCGACGTGTGTTTTGGTTTCGTGTGCGTATTTCAAAATTTTTTTTTTTGCTCCTTAAACAAATTTCGGCCCATTCATTTTTTCGCGGGATCGCACGCCGTGATGTCATCATTTGGGGGGTTTGTTCATTTCAAAAAAAATTATTTTACAATTTTCCCCAGGTTTGTGGAAATTTTGGTGACTTTTCGGGATGTTCAGGGGTCAAATTTAGGCAAAAGCGTCGTTAGAAAAGAAGAATAATTAAAGCCGCAAGCGGCGTTGGATGGCCCGCAGGCGCTACCCGACCTCGCTGGCCACCTCTACGCACCACCCCGCCCTCCCGCCCGCCTCTACACGCTACTGCACCCCCTACACGCAACTTCAGCCTCCCACCCACCTCTATGCACCTCTGCCGCCCCCCCCCCAGCTATGAGACCCCCCCCACACACACACACACCACACAGCCCCCATAGCCCACCATTGACCCTATCACCTTGTTAAGCACCACAGTGCACACCTGACCCCCACCTTTCTCATTCTGTAAGGTTGGTCTGAGCAGTATATGACAAATGCATGAAAAAAGCACTTTTTTTCAAAATGGCGGTTTTCTGTTGGTTTAATCGCCATAGCAACCATTTTCATGTTTTGATCGCCTCATGATACCGAACAGATAGACGTCAGTTTCAGAAAAATCGGAAAACGTTGACCCTTAAACCCCTTAGCAACGAAGGTTATTAGCTAGCCACGCCCACATTTTTATTATCTTCGTATCGCTCCTATTATATCATGTGCAGTTCTGGTGTGGGATCGACATATTGAATTTTCACAAGAATCCGTTAAGAATTGGCCGAGTATAAAGACTGCGCTAGTTGTTTGCGAGCTTGCTACGCGCACACCGTTTAAGATAGAGAAAACAGTTTGGTACCAAAATTTCACAAATTCCTCTGGACGATCTATTAAAGTTTGAAGCGATCGGAAAAAAAAACCTGGGCTGAATTTTTGATTTACATCGGAGTAAAACGACTTTTTTTCAAATCAAAATGGCGGCCTTTTCCCATGGTCAAAATTCACGAAACTTCACAGGTCATCGTAGACTTGCGCTAGCTGCATGTGTGTAAATTTTCGTCAAAATCGTGACGACAAAAGGTCCGTTTTCAGTTACGTAAATATCGCGAATCTCCGATTTTGAAACAAAATGGCCGCCAAACCGTTGGTCGCGTGGCAATCACGTAATAATTTCAAAACTTCCTTTGCTATCACGAACAAAGTTACGTTGGTTTCTTTCGTTAATTCTAAAAAAAAAATTCTGAAAAAATCGTTTTTTGCGAGTCATCACTTTTTTTTGGCGTTGTTTTTCGCTTCCCCTGGCCTCAATTTTAACATTAGAGGTTCAAATGTTACATTGCCACGTTCAGCTTGCGTTCGGACGCGTGGATATGCGTTTCGTGATTTCGCTAAAACATGCGCAAGCTAGCTAAAACCGTGGCGGTTGCGAGCTCGCCACGCGCACGCCATTCAATCTACAATTTCTAATTCCAACATTTTGTCAGAGTCCTGGGAATTGATGCTCGTGAAGTTCAAGGTGATCGGTGAAAATCCCTAGGACGAGTTTTCGTTTGAAGCTTGTGCTAAACGTGCTTTTTTTGACAATTCAAGATGGCGGCCAGTTCCAAGGTCAAAGGTCAATGAAACTTCTGTGGTGATTGTAGACTCCGCTTGGCGGGATGTGTGTGAAGTTTCGTAAAATCGGACGAACCAAAGTGTCGTTTCCCATATTGTGAAAACGTGAAAATCGCCAAATCTCGCACTTCGCACCAAATGGCCGCCAAGGCGTGGGTCGTGCGGCCCCCCATAATGATTTCAAAAGTTCTCCTGGATACCCCCGACGCGTGTGTTTTGGTTTCGTGTGCGTTTTCAAAACTTTTTTTTTTTGCTCCTTAAACAAATTTCGGCCCATTCATTTTTTTGGCGGGATCGCACGCCGTGATGTCATCGTTTTGGGGGGGTTCGTTCACTTAAAAAAAATTATTTTACAATTTTCCCCAGGTTTGTGGAAATTTTGGTGAGTTTTCGGGTATGTTCAGGGGGTCAAATTTAGGCAAACAGGTGTCGTTAGAAAAAAGAGAAGAATAATAATAATAAAGCCGCAAGCGGCGTTGGATGGCCCGCAGGCGCTACCCGTCGCCCTAGCCCTGGCCTCTACACGCCACCGCCGCCCTAGCCCTGGCCTCCTCGCACCTCCGCCGCCCTAGCCCTGGCCTCTTCACGCCTCCGCCGCCTTGCCGCCCTCCTCTACGCACCACTTTGCCCTACCGCCCACCTATGAGCCTCCCCAGCCCCCAGTGCACCATTGACCCTATATCACTTTCAGCCCAAAAAACCCCATTATAGCCAAATTAGCGAAAAAAGTTAGCATTGCTAAAACGTTAGCTTAACTCAGAATTAGCCCAAAAAACCCCATTATTAGCCAAATTAGCGAAAAAAGTTAGCATATTGCTAAAACGTTAGCTTAACTCAGAATTAGCCCAAAAAACCCCATTATTAGCCAAATTAGCGAAAAAGTTAGCATTTGCTAAAACGTTAGCTTAACTCAGAATTAGCCCAAAAAACCCCATTATAGCCAAATTAGCGAAAAAAGTTAGCATATTGCTAAAACGTTAGCTTAACTCAGAATTAGCCCAAAAAACCCCATTATTAGCCAAATTAGCAAAAAAGTTAGCATATTGCTAAAACGTTAGCTTAACTCAGAATTAGCCCAAAAAACCCATTATTAGCCAAATTAGCGAAAAAGTTAGCATATTGCTAAAACGTTAGCTTAACTCAGAATTAGCCCAAAAAACCCCATTATTAGCCAAATTAGCGAAAAAAGTTAGCATATTGCTAAAACGTTAGCTTAACTCAGAATTAGCCCAAAAAACCCCATTATTAGCCAAATTAGCGAAAAAGTTAGCATATTGCTAAAACGTTAGCTTAACTCAGAATTAGCCCAAAAACCCCATTATAGCCAAATTAGCGAAAAAAGTTAGCATATTGCTAAAACGTTAGCTTAACTCAGAATTAGCCCAAAAAACCCCATTATTAGCCAAATTAGCGAAAAAAGTTAGCATATTGCTAAAACGTTAGCTTAACTCAGAATTAGCCCAAAAAACCCCATTATTAGCCAAATTAGCGAAAAAAGTTAGCATATTGCTAAAACGTTAGCTTAACTCAGAATTAGCCCAAAAAACCCCATTATAGCCAAATTAGCAAAAAAGTTAGCATATTGCTAAAACGTTAGCTTAACTCAGAATTAGCCCAAAAACCCCATTATTAGCCAAATTAGCGAAAAAAGTTAGCATATTGCTAAAACGTTAGCTTAACTCAGAATTAGCCCAAAAAACCCCATTATTAGCCAAATTAGCGAAAAAAGTTAGCATATTGCTAAAACGTTAGCTTAACTCAGAATTAGCCCAAAAAACCCCATTATAAGCCAAATTAGCGAAAAAAGTTAGCATATTGCTAAAACGTTAGCTTAACTCAGAATTAGCCCAAAAAACCCCATTATAGTCAATGTAGTGGAAAAAGTTAGCATGTTGCTATACATTGCCTTAACCCAGAAACTGCCCTCAAAGAACCCATTATGCTCTATATAAGAAATGAATGGAAAAAAAAAGCACTTTTTTTCAAAATGGCGGCTTTTCTGTTGGTTTAATCGCCATAGCAACCATTTTATGTTTGATCGCCCCGTGACACCGAACAGATAGACGTCAGTTTCAGACAATCGGAAAAGTAAACCTTGAAACCCCTTAGCAACAAAGGTTATTCGCTAGCCACGCCCACTTTCCTAATGTATTCGTATATCGCTCCTATTATGTCATGTCCAGTTCTGGTCAGAGGTCAACATATTAAATTTTCACAAGAATCCGTCAAAAAATGGCCGAGTATAAAGACTGCGCCACTTTTGCGAGCTAGCTACGCGCACACCGTTTGAGATACAGAGTTACTATTGTACCAAATTTTCACAAATTTCCTCCCGATGATGCTATTAAAGTTTGAAGAAGATCGGGAAAAAAACCCTTGGGCTGAATTTTTCATTTAGCTAGGAGTAAAAACGATTTTTTTGAAAATTCAAGATGGCGGCCTCTTCCAAGGTCAAACCGAAACGATACTTTTGGGTCATCGTAGACTGCGCTAGCTGCATGTGTGTGAAATTTCGTTTAAATTGTGACAACGAAAGGTCGGTTTTCACGTACGTAAATATCGCGGAATGTCCGATTTTGAAACAAAATGGCCGCCAAGGAGTGGTCGTGTGGCAATCACGTAATAATTTTAAATCTTCGTTTGGATATCCCCGATAAAGTTACGTAGGTTTCGTTCGTCAATTCTAAAAAAAAAATTCCGAAAAAATCGTTTTTCGCCGAGTCGGCGCTTTTTTTTGCGTCGGTTTTTCGCTTCCCCTGGCCTCAATTTTTACATTATAGTTTCAAAAGTTACATTGCCACATTCAGCCTGGCGTACCGCACGCGTGGATATGCGTTTTGTGATATTTCGCTAAAACATGCGCAAGCTAGCTAAAACCGTGGCGGTTGCGAGCTCGCCACGCGCACGCCATTCAAATTCTACAACTTCTAATTCCAACATTTTGTCCACAGTTCCCGGCCATTGATGCTCGTGAAGTTACAAGACGATTGAGAAAATCCCTAGGACGAGTTTTCGTTTGTAGCTTGTACTAAACGTGCTTTTTTTGAAAAATTCAAGATGGCGGCCAGTTCCCAAGGTCAAAGGTCGATGAAACTTCTGTGGTGATTGTAGACTCCGGCTGGCGGGATGTGTGTGAAGTTTCGTAAAAATCGGAACAACCAAAGTGTCGTTTCCCATATTGTGGAAAAACGTGAAAATCGCCAAATCTCGCACTTCGCCACAAAATGGCCGCCAAGGCGTGGGTCGTGCGGCCCCCCATAATGATTTCAAAAGCTCTCCTGGATACCCCCGACGCGTGTGTTTTGGTTTCGTGTGCGTATTTCAAAATTTTTTTTTTTGCCCATAAACAAATTTCGGCCCATTCATTTTTTTGGCGGTATCGCACGCCGTGATGTCATCGTGGGGGTGTCACTATGCCGAAAATTATTTTCAATTTTCCCCAGGTTTGTGGAAATTTTGGTGAGTTTTCGGGTATGTCGGGGGTGTAAATTTAGGCTCAAACGCGTTAGAAAAAAAAATAATAATAATTAAAGCCGCAAGCGGCGTTGGATGGCCCGCAGGCGCTACCCGTCGCCCTAGCCCTGGCCTCTACACGCCACCGCCGCCCTAGCCCTGGCCTCCTCGCACCTCCGCCGCCCTAGCCCTGGCCTCTTCACGCCTCCGCCGCCCTTGCCGCCCTCCTCTACGCACCACTCTTGCCCCTACCGCCCACCTATGACCCTCCCACCGCCCCCAAAGTGCACGATTGACCCTATCACACTTTTAGCCCAAAAAATATTATAAGCCAAATTAGCGAAAAAAGTTAGCATTGCTAAAACGTTAGCTTAACTCAGAATTAGCCCAAAAAACCCCACTATTAGCCAAATTAGCGAAAAAAGTTAGCATACTGCTAAAACGTTAGCTTAACTCAGAATTAGCCCAAAAACCCCTTATTAGCCAAATTAGCGAAAAAAGTTAGCATATTGCTAAAACGTTAGCTTAACTCAGAATTAGCCCAAAAAACCCCATTATTAGCCAAATTAGCGAAAAAAGTTAGCATATTGCTAAAACGTTAGCTTAACTCAGAATTAGCCCAAAAAACCCCATTATTAGCCAAATTAGCGAAAAAAGTTAGCATATTGCTAAAACGTTAGCTTAACTCAGAATTAGCCCAAAAAACCCCATTATTAGCCAAATTAGCGAAAAAAGTTAGCATATGCTAAAACGTTAGCTTAACTCAGAATTAGCCCAAAAAACCCCATTATTAGCCAAATTAGCGAAAAAAGTTAGCATATTGCTAAAACGTTAGCTTAACTCAGAATTAGCCCAAAAAACCCCATTATTAGCCAAATTAGCGAAAAAAGTTAGCATATTGCTAAAACGTTAGCTTAACTCAGAATTAGCCCAAAAAACCCCATTATTAGCCAAATTAGCGAAAAAAGTTAGCATATTGCTAAAACGTTAGCTTAACTCAGAATTAGCCCAAAAAACCCCATTATTAGCCAAATTAGCGAAAAAAGTTAGCATATTGCTAAAACGTTAGCTTAACTCAGAATTAGCCCAAAAAACCCCATTATTAGCCAAATTAGCGAAAAAAGTTAGCATATTGCTAAAACGTTAGCTTAACTCAGAATTAGCCCAAAAAACCCCATTATAGCCAAATTAGCGAAAAAAGTTAGCATATTGCTAAAACGTTAGCTTAACTCAGAATTAGCCCAAAAAACCCCATTATTAGCCAAATTAGCGAAAAAAGTTAGCATATTGCTAAAACGTTAGCTTAACTCAGAATTAGCCCAAAAAACCCCATTATTAGCCAAATTAGCAAAAAAAGTTAGCATATTGCTAAACGTTAGCTTAACTCAGAATTAGCCCAAAAAACCCCATTATTAGCCAAATTAGCGAAAAAAGTTAGCATATTGCTAAAACGTTAGCTTAACTCAGAATTAGCCCAAAAAACCCCATTATAAGCCAAATTAGCTAAAAAAGTTAGCATATTGCTAAAACGTTAGCTTAACTCAGAATTAGCCCAAAAAACCCCATTATAAGTCAATGTAGTGGAAAAAGTTAGCATGTTGCTAATACATTGCCTTAACCCAGAAACTGCCCTCAAAGAACCCCATTATGCTCTATATAAGAAATGAATGGGAAAAAAAAGCACTTTTTTCAAAATGGCGGCTTTTCTGTTGGTTTAATCGCCATAGCAACCATTTTAGGTTTTGATCCCCCGTGACACCGAACAGATAGACGTCAGTTTCAGACAAATCGGAAAACGTTAACCCTTAAAACCCCTTAGCAACGAAGGTTATTCGCTAGCCACGCCCACATTTTTAATATATTCGTATCCGGTTCTATTATATCATGTCCAGTTCTGGTCTGGGCTCAACATATTGAATTTTCACAAGAATCCATCAAAAATTGGCCGAGTATAAAGACTGCGCCACTTTTGCAAGGTTGTCATGCGCACGCCATTTAAAATCTACAACTTCTAATTCCAACATTTTGTTCGCAATTGCTTCCTCTTGATGCCCAAGTAGTTACAAGACGATCGATAAAAATTCCAAGGACGAGTTTTCGTTTGAAGCTAGTGCTAAACTAGCTTTTTTTTGAAATTCAAGATGGCGGCCCCTTCCGAAGGTCAAAGGTCAACGAAACTCTACATGTCAGTGTAGACTTGCGCTAGCACCCTTTGGACGAAATTTCGTTAAGATCGCCAAAACAAAAGGTCACTTTTGATGTAGTTGAAAATCGCCAATTGTCAGATTTTGAAACAAAATGGCCGCCAAGGAGTGAGTCGGGTGGTCATCGCGTAATAATTTTAAATCTTCGTTTGGATATCCCCGATAAAGTTGCGTAGGTTTCGTTCGTCAATTCTAAAAAAAAATTCCGAAAAAATCGTTTTTCGCCGAGTCAGCGCTTTTTTTTGCGTCGGTTTTTCGCTTCCCCTGGCCTCAATTTTTACATTATAGTTTCAAAAGTTACATTGCCACGTTCAGCCTGGCGTACCGCACGCGTGGATATGCGTTTTGTGATATTTCGCTAAAACATGCGCAAGCTAGCTAAAACCGTGGCGGTTGCGAGCTCGCCACGCGCACGCCATTCAAATTCTACAACTTCTAATTCCAACATTTTGTCCACAGTTCCCGGCCATTGATGCTCATGAAGTTACAAGACGATTGATGAAAATCCCTAGGACGAGTTTTCGTTTGTAGCTTGTACTAAACGTGCTTTTTTTGAAAAATTCAAGATGGCGGCCAGTTCCCAAGGTCAAAGGTCAATGAAACTTCTGTGGTGATTGTAGACTCCGGCTGGCGGGATGTGTGTGAAGTTTCGTAAAAATCGGAACAACCAAAGTGTCGTTTTCCCATATTGTGGAAAAACGTGAAAATCGCCAAATCTCGCACTTCGCCACAAAATGGCCGCCAAGGCGTGGGTCGTGTGGCCCCCCATAATGATTTCAAAAGCTCTCCTGGATACCCCCGACGCGTGTGTTTTGGTTTGTGTGCGTATTTCAAATTTTTTTTTTTTGCTCCTTAAACAAATTTCGGCCCATTCATTTTTTTCGCGGGATCGCACGCCGTGATGTCATCTGTGGGGGGGGTCTGTTCACTTTAAAAAAAATTATTTTACAATTTTCCCCAGGTTTGTGGAAATTTTGGTGAGTTTTCGGGTATGTTCAGGGGGTCAAATTTAGGCAAACAGGTGGCGTTAAAACCCGGAATAATAATAATAAACAAAGCAGAAACAATATAGAAGTTTTTGCGTCTAGGATTAAGTGTCCTTTTGTGTATCTTGTCTTGTACTACACACTGGTCAGGTCTGTTAAAGCTTAGGCCCTTGGATTGAGGCCTTTTAAAGGGCTTTTTCGTTTTTTGGGTTAAAGCAAAAACAATATGGTCCTTGCAGACAGGACCCTGCTGCTGCGGGCCATAAAAGCCGCAAGCGGCGTTGGATGGCCCGCAGGCGCTACCCGTCGCCCTAGCCCTGGCCTCTACACGCCACCGCCGCCCTAGCCCTGGCCTCCTCGCACCTCCGCCGCCCTAGCCCTGGCCTCTTCACGCCTCCGCCGCCCTTGCGCCCTCCTCTACGCACCACTCTTGCCCCTACCGCCACCTATGAGCCCCCTCCCCAGCCCCGCAGTGACCATTGACCCTATATCTCACTTTAGCCCAAAAAACCCCATTATTAGCCAAATTAGCAAAAAGTTAGCATATTGCTAAACGTTAGCTTAACTCAGAATTAGCCCAAAAAACCCATTATTAGCCAAATTAGCGAAAAATAGCATATTGCTAAAACGTTAGCTTAACTCAGAATTAGC
>BNCR01000491.1:0-29033 GCA_014656515.1 Oryzias celebensis
CAAAATGGTGTTCATGGTCCAATCACGTGTGTTCCTGCCAACCTGGTGCAAACAACCAATGTGCTGCCTCGATCTGACATGGAAGGATCTCTGTTGCGCGTCAAATTAAAACGTAAACTGACTTACAAAGGTCATTATGAGTATCAGTTTGTTGATACCATGCATATTAGGCGAGCCTTGCAATATTTGAAACAACATAACCAGTATTACAAAGACATAGAATTTAACGAAGCTTGGCTCAATGACTTTTGTAAGGAAGAATTGGAGAATGAAAATATAGATGAAGTAGAAAATGAGGCGAACAAAAGTGAACAAAAAAAAGATGGGCTGATGATGGAGAAGATGAGCTTCTCCATGACAGACAGACTCACTGCATGTTCCAGGACTCTGCTCTGTTCCCAGTGGACATCGGCCAAGAAGTTCTGGATCAGTATTTTGAAGACATTTTGAATTTGGCCCCGGCAGAAGGAAATAATCCGGTCCGACTTTTAAGTAACCGAGAAAATGAAGCAAAATGTTTCCCTGTGATTTTTCCCAACGGTAAAAACACCTTCCATGAAATTAGGAAATACAAATTAACTTTGTCACGTTATTTCAATAACAGGATTCTCCATGCTGATGGTAGGTTTGCACAGAACGTGGAATACATCTTCTTTGCCCAGTACATGTCGGAGGTGGAGAAGGTTGTGGCTAGTGTTTCTGTGGCTCTAAGGAAAGAGAAGACAGGAAGTGGATCTGAAAGCGTAAGTGCTGATCCACGGTCAGAGAAGTCTCTGAAGAAGCTTCTGGAAGTTGATCAGGGCTTTTGTTTTCTCCGGCCTATTCGAGGCACTCCGGCATTTTGGCAGGCCACCCAGAAGGACCTGTTGGCTTGTGTTCGTCAGCTGGGTATTCCAACATGGTTTTGTTCTTCTCTTCTGCCGACATGCGTTGGAAAAATCTTCTCAACACTGTCTTAAGGCAGGAGGGAAGAACACAAACAGCTGACCAGTTGGATTGGGCAGACCGCTGTGATTTGTTACGCAGGAACAGTGTCACAGCGGCACGCATGTTTGACTTCCGCTGGCACTGTTTCCTCAGAGAGGTTCTGCTGTCTCCTGCCAATCCTATTGGGAAAATTATTGATTATTTTTATAGGATTGAGTTCCAGCAGCGTGGGTCCCCTCATGTGCATGGTTTGTTCTGGGTGGAGGGGGCTCCACGAATAGGTAAAGAGTCTGTAGAGGTGGTGGCTGCATTTGTTGATAAATATGTGAACCTGTGAGATTCCTCTGAATGATGATCTGTTAGCAGAGATTGTACTGGCTGTCCAACAGCACTCTAGCACCCACACAAAATCTTGTAAAAAGCAGGGGAAAACATGTCGCTTCAACTTTCCCAGAACAGCATCCGGGCCGAACATTTGTTATAGATGAAGAAAAGACAAAGAAATGTCCCAAATGTTCGGACCCGGCTCAATTTGATAAAGTAGGTGCAGAATCCAAAGTTGAATGATCTGCTGGCTGATGATGATCGGAAACGAGAAGCGAAATGGCAGCAGAAGTGCTGACCCAAATTACCAGGGCTGTCGTCGATCCAAAGTCTGGAATTTGATTCCCTGGAACAGATCTTTGAACATTTCACATTGACCAGGAAGTGTATGAAGGTCTGTACAGGGCCTGTTGTAGAAAAAGACAAGTTGTCCTAAAAAGGATAAAAATGAAATCTGGATAAACCCGTACAACAGTCCTGCTAAAATGTTGGAATGCAAACATGGACATTCAATACATCGTCGATGCTTATGCCTGTGTCGTGTACATCATTTCGTACATTTCTAAAGACGAGCGTGAAATGGGCCTGTTGTTAAGAAACGCCCAGAAAGAAGCAGAAAAAGGAAACGCCAGTGCAAAAGAGTCACTGAAGAAATTAGGCACCGTGTATTTACACAATCGGGACGTGTCAGCTCAAGAAGCGTTTATAGATTGGCCAATATGCATCTCAAAGAATGTTCCAGAAAAGTTGTTTTCATTCCAACCGGGGACAACATCATTAGGATGAGCAAACCACTGTCAGTTCTTCAGGAGCAGGGCGAATCTGGGACCCAGTGGATGCTGAACATTGTCGACAGGTACAAAAATAGGCCATACATCAGGAATTTGATGATATGTGCATCGCTACTTTTGCGTCAGAATACCGTTTACTATCAAAAAATGAATCGTGCAAAATGCAATCGAACTTTCGGAACAATTGCGGTTGATTGTAAACGTACCCGTACCAAACCTGCAGTCGTCCGTTATGCGCGTTTTCTGAAATGAAAAATCCTGAACGGTTTCACTTGAGCATTCTCCAATTATTCCTCCGTACCGCACGGACGACGACCTGAAACCGCAGGATTTCAAATTTTACCAAGATTTTTATGAAAAGGGTACGGTGCATCTTTCAGGCGGCGAACACACTGTTGAAAGTGTAGTCGATCGCAACCGGGAGAAGTTGAGCTTGAAGCCGAAGCTTAGACCTGGCCCAGCCGAACTGACGGATGCAGAGATTCTGGAAGCTGCATGGGACGTGTTGGTCCCCGGAGCACAATTAGAGCAAAGAGAGAGTGAGCAGGAGGTGCAAGAACAGCTGTTGGAGAGACAGACAGAGGATGGAGAAGAAGGAGAACATCTAGAGCAGGAGATTCCAGATCTGGATATAGTCCGTGCTGAAGCGGCTCACCTGAAAAGACTCCAGGCCTGAGTAGGGAGGAGGGGTTGCTGTTGATTAGCTCTTTGAATGAGCTGCAACTCTCCACTTTCCTTTTTGTCAGAGAGTGGTGTATGAAGAAAGTGGCGGGTCAGAACCCAGATCCTCTGCACATGTTTGTTACAGGAGGTGCAGGACTGGAAAGAGCCACTTGATCAGAGCAATCCAGTACGAGGCCACGAGGTTGCTGTCACCTCTGTGTCTCCATCCGGACGCCATCTCGGTTCTGCTCACCGCCCCCACAGGGATTGCTGCCTACAGCCTGAAGGCAGCAACAATTCACACTACGTTTGGGATCGGTAAAGATATCCGTCTGCCGTACTGTCCTCTGGTGAGGACAAAATTAATTCCATGCGAATTAAATACCACGATTTGCAGATTTTAATCATCGATGAGATTTCCATGGTGGACCACAGACTATTGACCTACATTCACGGCAGACTTAGACAAATTAAACAAACAGGCGACTTTTCCCTTTTGGAAAAGTTTCAATTATTGCTGTTGAGATTTCTATCAGTTGCCTCCCGTTAAAGGGAAACCACTTTATGCAGAAACATCAGACGTAAATTTGTGGTCCACGTTCTTCAAAGTGGTTGAACTAAAAGAGATCGTCCGACAAAAAGACCAAGCATTTGCACAAATGTTGAACAGACTTAGGACGCGTTCAAAAGAAACCAAATTGTTACCAGTGATGTGCAAATGCTGAAGCAGTGTGAAACAGGTGAGGACAGCACGGCTTTGCACATTTTCTCCACAAACGCCAAGTGTTTCAACACAACTTGGAGCAGCTAAAGAATATTTGCGCTGACTATTTGGAGATAACTGCAGAGGATTTTGTACCCAGTAAAGAAACAGGAAAATTGGAACTGATGAGTGGGCATCATAAGAAAGTCAAGAACAGCTGTTTGGAAGAGAAGCTGCTCTTGGGTGTGAACGCTCGTGTGATGTTGTGCAAAAATTTAGACATCAACGATGGTTGGTAAATGGGGCGTGCGGCATAGTCACCCACATTGAATTATTTAAAGATAAGGGTTTTCCAAAATGCATTTATGTGAAATTTGACGACGAGGAATTGGAAAAATATCTCGAGAACTTGTGCCAAACCTGACTTGCCTGGTTCCACAGCTATAGAGCCCGAGGAAGAGCGGGTAAGTAACAAGGGGGGTGTGAGGCGACAGTTCCCACTCAAGCTGGCATGGGCGTGTACCGTCCACAAAGTGCAAGGTCTGACTGTGGACGAGGCTGTGGTCTCATTTAAAAAGATCTTTGCTGCTGGACAGGTTTATGTTGCTGTTAGTCGTGTTCGGACATCCAAGGGTTAATATTCGGGATTTTAAAGAAAAAGCAATTTATTGTAACAAACATGCAAGGCTGCTTTGGAGAAAATGCCCCCCTCCTGACTATGATAGACGATGTGAGCAGTCTTCTTTCAGTGTTTTCCTGCTGAAATGTTCAGGGACTACCAGACATGTCTCTTATCTGGCCCACTGCTCACAGCAGCTGCAGCCAAACTGCATTGCTGTGACAGAGACATGGCTGAGGCCAAATTCTGCCTTAGATGCTGTCCAAATTGACAGCTATAGTTTCATTAGCCGTCCGCGAGGACTTTCCTACAGTGGTACCAATCCAGCATTGGTTGGTCTGAAGAGTCAGGAACATGGTGGAGTTGGTATCTACTGTGTGAACGGAGCAGACTATGAGATTTTGGAGAAAGCCAGACCTTAATTTGGAGTGTGTTGTTTACAGGAGTCTGGATCTAGATTGGTTTTAGCAGTCATTTATCGTCCCCCCTCATATCCGCTAGTGCTGTTCAGAACCCACCTACAGGAGTTAGTGATTTGGCTAGAGACTACATGTGAATCAGTTGTGGTGATGGGAGACTTTAATGAAAACATCCTGAAGTCCTCATCCATTTGTAGTTTAATGACAGACAGAGGTTTTACTCAACATGTCACTTCTCCCACAACAGAGAGGGGAGAAACAATTATAGATCACGTTTATGTTAAAACAGCCAAGTTTACTGTAAAGGCCGTGGTCAGTCAGGTTTACTTCAGTGACCACGAGGGCATCATCTGTTCATTCAGTGCAGTCTAGACAGGTGAAGTTTTCTGCTGTTGGGTGGAGGAAAGTCCTGGTGTTTTTTTTTTTTTTTTACATACTAATGATGATGATGTTTGTGTCATTCTGGCCTCTGATTTGATTCTATTTGTCCTGTAGTTGTGGATCAATTTTCTGCCAATGACCTCTTGTGTAGTTGTGTTTCCCCTGTAGCAGCTCTTAGTTTCTGGCTGTAGCATTTCTTGGCATCTGATTGTCTTCTGGAGGTCATAGCGAGTGTGTTTATACTCTGATGTCTTGTACTCAAAGGCTGGATGCCATTAATTCTTTTTAATAGTTAATAGTCCAAGAGGGAAACACCATCTTGATGATCCTGTATGTGGATTGTTTGTGTAAGTTCTATTTTTGATGGTTTTTCTCTTTTAATGCATGTTCATTCTAAAATGCCATCTAAAAAAAAGTCTAAAAAATTAATCCTACCATGTAAATGTTCATTTGTTATGAAATGTTTGGTTTCTTTTACTGTATTTCAACAAGCATGTGACACAAAAACTAAAATTTGTAAACTGTGATAGATTTACTGTCAATAGATATTTAGTTCAAATATTTGTAACAATGTTAAGTCACATGCTGGTTGGAGTATGGGTTTTGCTTTGCCTTCCATGTTCAGTCAAAAAAGCAAAAGGCACTGGTAGATGGTACTCTGGCTTCAGCTAGATGGGGTTCAACTCCCTGCAGTGTCCTTGAACATTCTTTGACTTTGGCATGAAACATCAAAGTAAATTTCTTCAAAAAAAGATAGAATATGAAAAAGTTTTAAACAGTATGTTGCTTAAGAATTGATTCAGAATTATGTACCAACTATACGTGTATCTCATCTAAATGTATATTTTTTCTACAAAAATGCTTTGTGTTATGATTGTATCAACCTGACACTTTTTGCTCTTACGTTTCAGATATGAGGAGGCAGCAGCTGCTGTATTTGCAATTCGCCTGTTCAAATGAGCAAAGATTATATCCAGTTGAAAATGTTAACTTTAAACCTGGCATCCACATCCATTTACATCACATTGTGATTCATATTACAAAATTGAAGTAAATTGCAGTTATTGACAATGAATGTCATGTTGTTTGAAAGAAATAGCTAGGTTTCTATGATTTCGCATGGCACTAAGCTTGCTAGCACAATCATATTGAGCCATTTATAGAATTGATCAAGATAGAGAACAAAATAGTTTAACGAGCATACATGTTTTGCAAGTTAGGCTGTTCTTAAAATATTATTATCTAAGAAACGCATTAGTGACAAAATAGTGAAACAGTACATTTGCAAAGATATTTGCATAAACTCATAATGCCTAAGAAACCATTATTATAGGCGCATGAATTAGGAAGATAACTAGATCATTGCTAAAATGTTTCTTAACTCAGATTATGTAAACTGATTTAGCCAATGTTGCAAAAAAATTTGAGCATACTTGCAAAAAACTCTAGTTTAGTTATCAAAAATTAGCCCAAAAACCCAATTATAAGCCAATATTAGCGAAAAAAGTTAGCATATTGCTAAAACGTTAGCTTAACTCAGAATTAGCCCAAAAAACCCATTATAAGCCAAATTAGCGAAAAAAGTTAGCATATTGCTAAAACGTTAGCTTAACTCAGAATTAGCCCAAAAAACCCCATTATAAGCCAAATTAGCGAAAAAAGTTAGCATATTGCTAAAACGTTAGCTTAACTCAGAATTAGCCCAAAAAACCCATTATAAGCCAAATTAGCGAAAAAAGTTAGCATATTGCTAAAACGTTAGCTTAACTCAGAATTAGCCAAAAAACCCCATTATAAGCCAAATTAGCGAAAAAAAGTTAGCATATTGCTAAAACGTTAGCTTAACTCAGAATTAGCCCAAAAAACCCATTATTAGCCAAATTAGCGAAAAAAGTTAGCATATTGCTAAAACGTTAGCTTAACTCAGAATTAGCCCAAAAAACCCCATTATAAGCCAAATTAGCGAAAAAAGTTAGCATATTGCTAAAACGTTAGCTTAACTCAGAATTAGCCCAAAAAACCCATATTAGCCAAATTAGCGAAAAAAGTTAGCATATTGCTAAACGTTAGCTTAACTCAGAATTAGCCCAAAAAAACCCCATTATAAGCCAAATTAGCGAAAAAAGTTAGCATATTGCTAAAACGTTAGCTTAACTCAGAATTAGCCCAAAAAACCCCATTATTAAGCCAAATTAGCGAAAAAAGTTAGCATATTGCTAAAACGTTAGCTTAACTCAGAATTAGCCCAAAAAACCCCATTATAAGCCAAATTAGCGAAAAAAGTTAGCATATTGCTAAAACGTTAGCTTAACTCAGAATTAGCCCAAAAAACCCCATTATTAGCCAAATTAGCGAAAAAAGTTAGCATATTGCTAAAACGTTAGCTTAACTCAGAATTAGCC
Source organism: Oryzias celebensis (assembly GCA_014656515.1). Taxonomy (NCBI): domain Eukaryota; kingdom Metazoa; phylum Chordata; class Actinopteri; order Beloniformes; family Adrianichthyidae; genus Oryzias; species Oryzias celebensis. The sequence goes on from BNCR01000491.1 coordinate 7,230, forward strand.
CAAAAAACCCCATTATTAGCCAAATTAGCGAAAAAAGTTAGCATATTGCTAAAACGTTAGCTTAACTCAGAATTAGCCCAAAAAACCCATTATTAGCCAAATTAGCGAAAAAAGTTAGCATATTGCTAAAACGTTAGCTTAACTCAGAATTAGCCCAAAAAACCCCATTATTAGCCAAATTAGCGAAAAAGTTAGCATATTGCTAAAACGTTAGCTTAACTCAGAATTAGCCCAAAAAACCCCATTATTAGCCAAATTAGCGAAAAAAGTTAGCATATTGCTAAAACGTTAGCTTAACTCAGAATTAGCCCAAAAAAACCCATTATAAGCCAAATTAGCGAAAAAAGTTAGCATATTGCTAAAACGTTAGCTTAACTCAGAATTAGCCCAAAAAACCCCATTATTAGCCAAATTAGCGAAAAAAGTTAGCATATTGCTAAAACGTTAGCTTAACTCAGAATTAGCCCAAAAAACCCCATTATTAGCCAAATTAGCGAAAAAAGTTAGCATATTGCTAAAACGTTAGCTTAACTCAGAATTAGCCCAAAAAACCCCATTATTAGCCAAATTAGCGAAAAAAGTTAGCATATTGCTAAAACGTTAGCTTAACTCAGAATTAGCCCAAAAAACCCATTATTAGCCAAATTAGCGAAAAAAGTTAGCATATTGCTAAAACGTTAGCTTAACTCAGAATTAGCCCAAAAACCCCATTATAGCCAAATTAGCGAAAAAAGTTAGCATATTGCTAAAACGTTAGCTTAACTCAGAATTAGCCCAAAAAACCCCATTATTAGCCAAATTAGCGAAAAAAGTTAGCATATTGCTAAAACGTTAGCTTAACTCAGAATTAGCCCAAAAAACCCCATTATTAGCCAAATTAGCGAAAAAAGTTAGCATATTGCTAAAACGTTAGCTTAACTCAGAATTAGCCCAAAAAACCCCATTATTAGCCAAATTAGCGAAAAAAGTTAGCATATTGCTAAAACGTTAGCTTAACTCAGAATTAGCCCAAAAAACCCCATTATTAGCCAAATTAGCGAAAAAGTTAGCATATTGCTAAAACGTTAGCTTAACTCAGAATTAGCCCAAAAAACCCCATTATTAGCCAAATTAGCGAAAAAAGTTAGCATATTGCTAAAACGTTAGCTTAACTCAGAATTAGCCCAAAAAACCCAAAAAAAAAAAAAATTATTAGCCAAATTAGCGAAAAAAGTTAGCATATTGCTAAAACGTTAGCTTAACTCAGAATTAGCCCAAAAAACCCCATTATTAGCCAAATTAGCGAAAAAAGTTAGCATATTGCTAAAACGTTAGCTTAACTCAGAATTAGCCCAAAAAACCCCATTATTAGCCAAATTAGTGAAAAAAGTTAGCATATTGCTAAAACGTTAGCTTAACTCAGAATTAGCCCAAAAAACCCCATTATTAGCCAAATTAGCGAAAAAAGTTAGCATATTGCTAAAACGTTAGCTTAACTCAGAATTAGCCCAAAAAAACCCCATTATTAGCCAAATTAGCGAAAAAAGTTAGCATATTGCTAAAACGTTAGCTTAACTCAGAATTAGCCCAAAAAACCCCATTATAAGTAAATGTAGTGGAAAAAGTTAGCATGTTGCTAATACATTGCCTTAAACCAGAAACTGCCCTCAAAGAACCCCATTATGCTCTATATAAGAAATTAATGGGAAAAAAAGCACTTTTTTCGAAATGGCGGCTTTTCTGTTGGTTTAATCGCCATAGCAACCATTTTAGGTTTTGATCGCCCCGTGACACCGAACAGATAGACGTCTGTTTCAGACAAATCGGAAAACATTAACCCTTAAAACCCCTTAGCAACGAAGGTTTTTCGCTAGCCACGCCCACATTTTTAATATATTCGTATCCGGTTCTATTATATCATGTCCAGTTCTGGTCTGGGCTCAACATACTGAATTTTCACAAGAATCCATCAAAAATTGGCCGAGTATAAAGACTGCGCCACTTTTGCAAGGTTGTCACGCGCACGCCATTTAAAATCTACAACTTCTAATTCCAACATTTTGTTTGCAATTGCTTCCTCTTGATGCCCAAGTAGTTACAAGACGATCAATAAAAATTCCAAGGACGAGTTTTCGTTTGAAGCTAGTGCTAAACTAGCTTTTTTTTGTAAATTCAAGATGGCGGCCTGTTCCGAAGGTCAAAGGTCAACGAAACTCTACATGTCAGTGTAGACTTGCGCTAGCACCCTTTGGACGAAATTTCGTTAAGATCGCCAAAACAAAAGGTCACTTTTGATGTAATTGAAAATCGCCAATTGTCAGATTTTGAAACAAAATGGCCGCCAAGGAGTGAGTCGGGTGGTCATTGCGTAATAATTTTAAATCTTCGTTTGGATATCCCCGATAAAGTTAAGTAGGTTTCGTTCGTCAATTCTAAAAAAAAAATTCCGAAATTTTTTTTTTTTGCCGAGTCAGCGCTTTTTTTTGCGTCGGTTTTTCGCTTCCCCTGGCCTCAATTTTTACATTATAGTTTCAAAAGTTACATTGCCACATTCAGCCTGGTGTACCGCACGCGTGGATATGCGTTTTGTGATATTTCGCTAAAACATGCGCAAGCTAGCTAAAACCGTGGCGGTTGCGAGCTCGCCACGCGCACGCCATTCAAATTCTACAACTTCTAATTCCAACATTTTGTCCACAGTTCCCGGCCATTGATGCTCGTGAAGTTACAAGACGATTGATGAAAATCCCTAGGACGAGTTTTCGTTTGTAGCTTGTACTAAACGTGCTTTTTTTGAAAAATTCAAGATGGCGGCCTTTTCCCGAGGTCAAAGGTCGATGAAACTTCTGTGGTGATTGAAGACTCCGGCTGGCAGGATGTGTGTGAAGTTTCGTAAAAATCGGAAGAACCAAAGTGTCGGTTTCCCATATTGTGAAAAAACGTGAAAATCGCCAAATCTCGCACTTCGCCACAAAATGGCCGCCAAGGCGTGGGTTGTGCGGCCCCCCCATAATGATTTCAAAAGTTCTCCTGGATACCCCCGACACGTGTGATTTGGTTTCGTGTGCGTATTTCAAAATTTTTTTTTTTGGCTCCATAAACATTTTCGGCCCATTCATTTTTTTGGCGGTATCGCACGCCGTGATGTCATCGTGTTGGGGGGGGTGTCGGGCACTATGCCGAAAATTCATTTTCAATTTTCCCCAGGTATGTGGAAATTTTGGTGAGTTTTCGGGTATGTGGCGGGGGTGTAATTTTCGCTCAAAGACGCCGTTAGAAATAAGACAAATAATAATAATAATTAAAGCCGCAAGCGGCGTTGGATGGCCCGCAGGCGCTACCCGACCTCGCTGCCAGCCTCTACGCACCACTGCCGCCCTAGCCCCAGGCTCTACGCGCCCTCGCTGCCCTCACCGCCCTCACCGCCCTCATAGCCTTTGCTGCCCACCTCTACGCACCACTGCTGCCCTCCCCGCCTACCTCTGAGACCCCCGCAACCCACCATTGACCCTATTACATTTGTTAAGCAGCTACAGTGCACCCCTGACCCCCACCTTTCTCTTTCTGTAAGGCTGGTATGAGTTGTATGTGATAAATGGATGAAAAAAGCACATTTTTCAAAATGGCAGCGTTTCCTTTGGTTTTACAGATAGAAGTAAGTTTCAGAAGAATCAACAAAAGTAAACTTTTGAATGTCCTTCTATACACCCACTTCTGTCTGCTTTGCCCACCTCTATTGACATCAGCCACTCACCTTTGACCTCCTTTGTTGCTCTGATCACCCCCCCCCCCCACACACACACACACACACACATTTTTCTTTCTGTAAGGCTGGTCTGAACTGTAAGTCACATACTGAAGTTCAGGGGGAGACCCTCCTTTGGCCAATCTTAGGCAGGTGAGACTCTTGTTGCCCTTTGACCCCGAATGGGATACAGCTTGTTAAGAAGATGGATGGATGGATGGATGGATGGATGGATGGAGGAAAAGTAACATAATAGATTAAACAACCTCTCCCATAAATTTAGTGAATTAAGAGATGAATGCTGGATCTAGTGCTGGTGATGTGATTACAGGAGAGAGTTGATTCTGTATCAGTCATGAGAATGTACAATACTTTAGAACATTTTAAATGAGACAAAGATGTTTGATCTGAGAACGGCAATTAAATGGACTCTAGAGCATGTCAGGAGCCATCAGCTCACCAGCATTAGCGTATAATACATTTAAAATGTCCCATAATTATTGCAGATCAACTTTTTAAATGAAGCTGCACAATGTCTGCAGCCATTGTGATGGAGATTAGCCAATATGGCTGAAGAATTCACTCCAGGCTTATGCCAAACTTGTCAAAAATCTTCAAAAATGCCTGTCGTATGTACTCCACTCATTTGTGGTATTGATGAAAGTACACTATAATCAATTACATATTTTTGTCTTCACAAAACTGACCTTTGATTGGACATTTATTCCAGCAAGAAGACAGACAAGGCTTTTGAAAAGACTTATCCAAAAATGTATTTTGAAAGCCAACAGTTAATGTTTTCTTGAAGTTTTATTATAGGACTGAAGGTTTTGTTAGCATTTCTGTTGTTAAAACTGTGACTTTTGTTGTCAGTGTGGGGGCACAACAATCACTTTATACCAGTGACGTGCAGTGACCTGCAAAATATAGCTTAAACGTCAATAAATCAAATAAAATGAAAATCTTTATTTTAAATAAAAAAAATGTCATTTTTAGACAAGTCTAAATTAAATAAATATTATTACCACCATTACAAACGTTTCTCTGCTTGCTTATTTTTCTTTTCTGTTTTTCCATAGAGTTTCTGCAGGATGTGAAAGGATGGAAACAGTAGAACTGGACTGTTTAGATTTCCTTTTCCACTTGTTATCATGCTGAAACCTGTTTTTTTTTTTACATTTTACTTTTGTAGAGGCTAAGGAAAATAGGTAAGTAAAAGCTGGTACGCCTTACAATTTTTTAGATTAAATTTTATTAACCTTAATGGGATTTGTTTGGTTCATTCACAGCTCGTTTGAGTTCGTGCTATTCCCAAAGTATCCAGTAGGTGGCAGCGTAGTGAGCAGTGGCATGGTGTAGCTGCACACCAGAGGAAGAAGAAGTCCTGTCCTGATGCTACTGAAACGTGTGCTGTGTCTCTACTTCGTATCACAGGTTAGTAAAGAGTTGATGTCAACAGCAATGAGCAAACACTGAGGTTGAAGATCTCACAGACAGCGTGGGTTCATGTGGTGAAAGTTAAAAGGTTTGTTGCAAAGAAACATGTAAAGTGTGTTGAAAGCTAACTCGCTAATGCTAGCTGTCACTGAGCTTGAGAGTAGTAGATGCTAAAAAAATAGTTTAAACCAGACAATGGTGAAATGAAGCTTTTATATGTTGAAGTTGAATGCTTTATCAAACGTTTTTCACTCACAATAACATTTACTGGAAGATTTGTCACTGAGTGAACATATTTTAGTTCAATACCAGGTACCAGTGAAAATATTGAGAAATTCTTTGGAATTCATGGTAGTTATGTGAAAGATGGCGGAAACACTGCCAGTTAACATGGAGCTTTTTGTTATAATCCATGTATTTTTTTTTATTTCATTTTATTGTTAATCATAATTCTTTTTACAATTTCAACAATAGAAATCAGATATGAAATCAACATATTGGTTAAAATTCAGAGCTAAAATAACTATAAAAATATTGTGTTGATTTAGTTCAGTGTACATTGAGACTGAAGTGCAATAAATATGACAGTAAATTGTTGACAGAATCAGAGAAAGCATGCTGGAAGGGCTGATCATCATTTAGAACTATGATTGGTAATTTGTTAAGCAGTATTTGAGGTCATGTTCTGGTGAATTGTGGAAGAATTAATGCTCTTGTGATGCTGCCAACAGCTCAACATGTGTGCTGTGTCTCTGTTCTGTACCACAGACTACATGACCCCTGTGACTTACAGGAGAAACACTTTTGTGTCTGCATGAGCCATCCAGCCTAGAACATTCACCTGTACAGCCTGATGAGGAACCCGAGGAGAAAACAGCCATCAGAAGCTGCTTTCATCTTTGAACCAATCCACACGTCATGCACCGAGTGAGGAGGAGTGAAGCTCAGATGATGAAGAGAAAGCACTTCTGAGTAAAGGTGATTTTAAAAAATGCCTCTTTGGACCATATTTAGCCTTAAAGCTCCACAACAATCATCTTTTGATCAATAGTAAAACTGTTCCCAATTATCTTTATTTATGGTTCTGCTGTTTTTAGCCAAAATCCACAAACCTGTCCCTTTTTCATGGGCATAATTTCTGCAGAACAGCAGTAGTTTATTCGAAATTTACCTCTTAAGTTGTGGGAAGGAGTTTTAGCACAAATGAAGCTCGCATTCACTTCTCATCACCATCTGTTTACACTCTCTCGCTAGTTTACAGCTCCTCACAACCTCCAGCTAAAAGTACCAGGGCAACAAAAATGGCAAAGAATTTTGGAGCTGTCCTGCTGTACAGTTTTCGAGCCAGCTCAGGATGAGGGAAACAAAGTCATGCATGGATCTATTTGTCTGCAAGTGGATGCATCAAAAATGGAGCAGAACTTGTGGCCCTTTGATAGCTACTACATAACAACTTGAAGCTTTTTCTAACAGCATTTTTTGTCTGCTCCTAATTTACAATAATTTAAGTAAAGAGAAACACTCAGAAACCCAGTTAAATCTAATTTATCCATATAACCTCACCCATAATTTTAGTGAATTAAGAGATGAATGCTGGCTCTAGTGCTGGTGATGTGATTACAGGAGAGAGTTGATTCTGTATCAGTCATGAGAATGTACAATACTGTAGAACATTTTAAATGAGACAAAGATGTTTGATCTGAGAACGGCAATTAAATGGACTCTAGAGCATGTCAGGAGCCATCGGCTCACCAGCATTAGCGTATAATACATTTAAAATGTCCCATAATTATTGCAGATCAACTGTTTAAATGAAACTGCACAATGTGTGCAGCCATTGTGATGGAGATTAGCCAATATGGATGAAGAATTCACTCCAGGCTTATGCCAAACTTGTCAAAAAAAAAATGCCTGTCGTATGTACTCCACTCATTTGTGGTATTGATGAAAGTACACTATAATCAATTACATATTTTTGTCTTCACAAAACTAACCTTTGATTGGACATTTATTCCAGCAATAAGACAGACAAGGCTTTTGAAAAGACTTATCCAAAAATGTATTTTGAAAGCCAACAGTTAATGTTTTCTTGAAGTTTTATTATAGCAGTGAACGTTTTGTTAGCATTTTTCTCGTAAAAACTGGGACTTTTGTTGTCAGTGTGGTGGCACAACAATCACTTTATACCAGTGACGTGCAGTGACCTGCAAAATATAGCTTAAACGTCAATAAATCAAATAAAATGAAAATCTTTATTTTAAATTAAAAAAAACTGTCATTTTTAGACAAGTCTAAATTAAATAAATATTATTACCTCCATTACAAACGTTTCTCTGCTTGCTTATTTTTCTTTTCTGTTTTTCCATAGAGTTTCTGCAGGATGTGAAAGGATGGAAACAGTAGAACTGTTACTACATAATCATGTCTATTTTTTTATTTCATTTTATTGTTAATCATAATTCTTTTTACAAGCTGCTTTCATCTTTGAACCAATCCACACGTCATGTGTCCACAAGTCAGTGATGAAGCTGAGGATGGAAACGATGATGAGGAAGAAGCCGTGAAAGCTGGAGGAAGCTGCTAATAAAGAAGAAGAGAATGTGGATGCAGGGATGATAAGGAGCATGAGTTGAAGTTTTGCCTTGAAACCAACTTCCTGAACAGACAAAAGCAGGATGAAACCGAGGGCTCTGCACAGGAGGACAACAGTGAAGGTCAGAACAAATGACAGTGCCATTAAATATTAGCTGTGTAACAAGTAATCGACTCAATCAAAATCACCATCCATTTTAAAATCAAGTTTAAAACTGACCAGGCACATGTGGGGGGGCTGAAAGACACGTGAAAGACTGAGAGGTTAATTCACCAGTAACATCAAACAATGAATAAGAATTCAGCAAAATAAGACAAACTGAAATTATGATGAACATGCCCCCCCATCCACCCAATTCGACCAGGTAACCACAGTGACAGGTGACGTGCGCAGCACGAGCAGAACTGCTGGAGTGAGCTGGGCTATACCAGGTTTGTGGTTGTGTTTGTGTTTCAGGTGAGCAGATGGTGGATGTTTTCCAGGTGTCTGCTCCTCCATAGTTTATGTGTATCTGATTTTCAATGCATTTATCTGAGTTTATATTATAGTTCTGACAGGCCTCATGAGGAGAAGAGGTTGATGAGAGGAAACAGAGCTGAATGAAGCTAAAGGCAAAGGATCCTGAAGCAGCTGCACAGCACAGAGAATTCCGACATGAAGCCCTTATTTCTGTTGTTTAGGATCTATAAAGTTATTTTTATACCATTTAATTGTCATTAATGTTGTCCAGTAACATTCAGGGACTTTTCCTAAATACATCCATCATGTTGAATCCATGCTGAAAGATATCATCTTGAGATGTCTTAGGATTAAATGTTTTGTTTATTAGTTTTCTGTTTTTGCTTGTTTTTCAGCTCTCAAATTCATTATAGCAAGGAGCCGATTGTTCGTATCCCAAACGCATGTCCGACACTCCTATTTTGTGGGCTTGGCTCAAGAGATGAAAGCGAGTACTATGGTATTTATTTTGATTTACTTGATTTATTTCTTTTTTACAGGTTGTCCTGTCGTTTACTTAGACGCACCAAGTGACTTCTCAGTGGACTTCTGGGAGGCTAACACGTTCCTGTTGTCAATTTGAGGAAGGGAAAGGCTCCAGAAATGGATCTCAATTTCTTCAAGGAAACATCCAAGAATGTATAGTTTCTGGAAATAATAAAAAGAATTGCTAAAATATGCACTTTTGGTTTCATTGTAATTTACTCCAAGAATACTAAATAAAAATAATTAGATTACAGAAATCAACTGTATGGAGAAACTTTTACTTATAGGATGACCATTCTTCTGCTTCTTTATTTTTCTTCCCCTTCATAGACGTAGCTGGCAGATCAGGGGTGATGCTGAAATATATTAATTGACCTTTGGGTTTTTAAGGACGATTTATTCTGCCAATGAAATACTGCACATTTTTAAAGTATTTGGAGCAAATAGTTCAGAATTGCAAGTTTTAATAAACCCTACAAAAAGGGGAACAATAAAAATTTTTTATCTCATTCAAATTTGATATTTAGAAAGAGAGAACTATAACACCTTGCATTAAAGCTTAAAAATAGGAATAAATGGGAACTTTGCTGGGTCCAATTCTTAAGTCATCATATTTTTTTAGTTTTATTACAGTTTTATGCAACACCAAAAATGACTAAGACTTCTTGTCCATTCACCAAGGTGAATTTCTATGACAAAAGTTTTGTAACGTTTAGAAATGTCCCCAAATGCTCATATTTTAAATATATTTATCATTTTAGTTTTAAAACACTGTTTGTATTACATCAGGGAACAGCCATTTTGTGAAACTTGCGTCCCAGACACATTTGAAAGGAATTTAATTAATGCTATTGACTGATGATATTAAAGCTTTTTAAATATCCTAATGTAGGATTCCTCTTTTTTTCCCCACAAACATAAAATAATGCTGAGTTAGTGCTTAAAATAGTTTAAAATAATGATGTGTGTTGAAATTTCAGTGAAACAAACATTGAACTTGGTTCTGTCTGTCTTCAAACCAGCCAATCAGGACGATTAGCCAGATTCGTAGGGTGTGGCTGTCTGTGATTGGCTGACGCTTCACTAAGCTCTGCCTGGTAACACAGTTCTTCCCTTTCCACTTCAGCTTTGAGACACAGCGGTCGCTTTTCTCAAACTGTGGCAGAAAGGTTTCGCTGGTGATTCTGAATCCAGAGGAGCAGCTATTTTTCTTCAACTGAGGATCTCTACTGCCTGAAGAACACTCGGACCCAATCCGGATCTATTTTTATCTCGGTTTTAGTCCGTGAGTTGCTTCTCTTCTCGTTCCCCCATCCCCCTTTTTTCTCTGTTTCCACTGCAGGAGCCATTTTGTTTGCCCCGGTGAAAACTCCCTGACGTCAAAGGTAGGTCTTTAATTTGCCTTAAAATCGCTTGTGCTTGTGCTTGATACTTCTTCTGCTGTTGTGAAAAGGGGAGAGTTATATTTGTGAAAATTGACGGTGGTTTTAATAGCAATCGCTTTGCTTCGTGTTGGAGTTAGCTTAACATCAAAGGCACTTGCCGTCTTCGGTTGGAAGCTAGCTAGCTAGCGTTAGCCGTGCGGTCTATGAAAGGCTTGCTGAAAACCATTTCAAGTTGAGTTCGGTTCTTCTTAAAATGCTGCCTGGCAGGCTGTACACGTGTGGATGTAATGCTTTAAGCTCAACGTGCTTGATGAGTTTATATTTGAAAAGGTTAGCAGGAATGTGCTTTGTGGCTATCATGAGACAGGCTCACAGTGAGTGGGGGGTATATTCCGCTTTTAAGAGCTGATCTTTTAATTCAGGCTTCCAACTACTGTGAGATCTAGTGGGCCAGCTTGTTACTTTGGTAAAAATTTGGCTTTGTGGGTTGTTTTTTTTTTTTTTTTTTTTTTTTTTTTCTCCATGTGGTGCTTAGTGGCTTCTTTATATGTAAATGCTTGTTCAGCGCTGGTTGTCTTTGCTTTGATGAATGCTGAATATACTGATTGATTTGACACTTTGTGCACACCATACAAAGGGTATATAGTTATAAAACGATTTTTGCTCTACTACAATTGGAATAGCAGTCACGGTTTTGAAATAAAAATGTCATACAATTTCAAACATTTTCAGTTTTAAATCGTAACTTTCTAAGTTGAAAATGAAGGTATTCAATGTCGTATCTCATAATTTTTCTTCATATATGCTCAAAGGTGAACATTTAATATTTTTATGGAAAGTTATTTTTCAAAACTGAGTTTTGCTTTCAATGTAGGGCCACATAATGCTCCATTTATGCTGATCTTGCTGTCATTTCACAGAACACAGTTGCTTGTGTTGATGTGTATGTGAAGGTATTCTTTGAGCTGATAGTTTGCAATATTTGAAAGTGTAGAATAATAAATGCCAGAAAAGCAAAGTCAATTGTCATTTTCTATCATTATGACTTTGATGTGCTTTCATCCTTTTACTCTTTTTGTTTTTTAACTATCAAATATAGAAACAACAACGTAGTTGTAGCATATAGTCTTATAAATAAGTTGAAAACTGCCTCTAAAAGCAACTAGACACTATTGTGCATTATTACTACACATGTGTATCTGAAGCCTCAAGATTGCAGCCTTGTGTTTTAAAGTATTTTTTTGCTTGTTTAAAATGTACCAAATGGAGTTATATTTGTAAGAGTTTTACAAACTAAACCTGCCATGCTGCTTTTGCCACAGCAAATGCGACATTCTGTTTGATTTTATTGTCCTTTTGCTTGTGTTTTACCAGTGAAAATAACACATATGTAGTTATATTTGTACTCTGGCAAATGCTTTCATCTCTTCCTGCCCTCACATTGACTTTTTTACTGCTGGCTCTTGCATTGACTGTATTATATTTAATTGGTGAATTATATCTAAATAGTGTATAAATGAAAATGAAGGTGAATGATCAGTGTTTTGGTGCAAGTTGGTAAGAGCGTTTAACCCCAGGGTGGATAATTGTAGCAGTGTTGGCCACTTCCTTGTCGCATGTCATTGTGAAAGCAGACATGCTTTCACAAGGATCCTTTTCAGGTTCAGTCATATACAGGATTATTTGTTTGTGCTGCTGGTTAGGATGAGGATGAGTAGAATGTTGACTGTATCATGAGCAAGGGAAATGGCATGTCTTGTGGATTCAGGGGTCATCAGAAAAAATGACATTCTGCCTCCACTCTACTGTCTTTGTCATGTGCAAAAGCTTGTTTTGTTAAATGCAGCCCTGCATCTTTTTTGAGTGCTCAGAACTCAGTGTCCCTGACGCGAAAGAGGTCATGGCTGTTTTTTTTTCTTCTCCTTTTTAAATCATTTACTTATTTGCTCATCTTTTTTGTTTGTATTGGAATCTCTAGCAAATACTTTCATCTCTTTCTGTCCTCACATTCACTTTTTTACTGCTAACCCTTGCGTAAACTATATTATTATATTTAATTTGGATATTATGTCAAAAAATAATTACTTTTTTAAATGAATTAAAGGATGTATTCATTTGTTTTAGTGATTGTGTGTAAATGTGCCCATTAATGGACTCAGCTTGTAGGTGAACATGTATAGATGAAGACGTGGAATTGTGATTCCTCTGAATGAATTTGTTCTTCACACATGATGTTGGATCAGTGTTTTGGTGCAAGTTTCTGTGAGCGTTTAACCCCACGGTGGATAATTGTAGCAGTGTTGGCCACTTCCTTGTCGCATGTCATTGTGAAAGCAGGCAGGTTCAGTCATATACAGGATTATTTGTTTGTGTTGCTGGTTAGGATGAGGATGAGTAGAATGTTGACTGTATCATGAGCAAGGGAAATGGCATGTCTTGTGGATTCAGGGGTCATCAAAAAAAATGACATTCTGCCTCCACTCTACTGTCTTTGTCATGTGCAAAAGCTTGTTTTGTTAAATGCAGCCCTGCATCTTTTTTGAGTGCTCAGAACTCAACCAGTGTCCCTGACGCGAAAGAGGTCATGGCTGTTTTTTTTTTTCTTCTCCTTTTTAAATCATTTGTTTATTTGCTCATCTTTTTTGTTTGTATGGGAATCTCTAGCAAATACTTTCATCTCTTTCTGTCCTCACATTCACTTTTTTACTGCTAACCCTTGTGTAAACTATATTATTATATTTAATTTGGATATTATTTCAAAAAATAATTACTTTTTTAAATGAATTAAAGGATGTATTCATTTGTTTTAGTGATTGTGTGTAAATGTGCCCATTAATGGGCTCAGCTTGTAGGTGAACATGTATAGATGAAGACGTGGAATTGTGATTCCTCTGAATGAATTTGTTCTTCACACATGATGTTGGATCAGTGTTTTGGTGCAAGTTGCTGTGAGCGTTTAACACCAGGGTGGATAATTGTAGCAGTGTTGGCTACTTCCTAGAATGGAAAACTTTGTGATTATTAGTTTGTGAACAGAATTGCTGCATGACTGTGTTGTGGTTAATTCACCACAGCAAAAAGACTGTAGTTCAAATCCCAGCTGGGACTATTCTGTGTGGCGTTTGCATTTTCTCTCTGTACATGTGAGGCTTTTCTTTCTATAGCTTTCCACTTTCTCAACAGCACATTTGATTGGTTAACTGGATTCTGTAAATTGTCTCTGGATGTGAGTTTTTCAGCGCTTTTGACAGACTGGCAACATGTTCAAATTGTTAGCAGTGGGCTTGTTTGATAGACCTCTCTCCCCTCATGGTCGTCTTCTTCTTTGTACACATGTTCTGCATAGTTACTATCCCATTCACTCTCTATTCTTTTACTTCTGGTCCAACAGGAAGTGTGTGTGCAAATGTCATAAACTAATAACTATTGTGCTCATATTCTGCATACTCTCGTGTCCTGCTGCTCTCAATAACTAATTTTCACTAAACCCTTGATTAAAAGCACAGCACTTGTCGCATGTCATTTTGAAAGCAGACATGGAAGTCAGTCTCCCCCATCCTTTTCAGGTTCAGTCATATACAGGATTATTTGTTTGTGCTGCTGGTTAGGATGAGGATGAGTAGAATGTTGACTGTATCATGAGCAAGGGAAATGGCATGTCTTGTGGATTCAGGGGTCATCAGAAAAAATGACATTCTGCCTCCACTCTACTGTCTTTGTCATGTGCAAAAGCTTGTTTTGTTAAATGCAGCCCTGCATCTTTTTTGAGTGCTCAGAACTCAGTGTCCCTGACGCGAAAGAGGTCATGGCTGTTTTTTTTTTCTTCTCCTTTTTAAATCATTTACTTATTTGCTCATCTTTTTTGTTTGTATTGGAATCTCTAGCAAATACTTTCATCTCTTTCTGTCCTCACATTCACTTTTTTACTGCTAACCCTTGCGTAAACTATATTATTATATTTAATTTGGATATTATGTCAAAAAATAATTACTTTTTTAAATGAATTAAAGGATGTATTCATTTGTTTTAGTGATTGTGTGTAAATGTGCCCATTAATGGGCTCAGCTTGTAGGTGAACATGTATAGATGAAGACGTGGAATTGTGATTCCTCTGAATGAATTTGTTCTTCACACATGATGTTGGATCAGTGTTTTGGTGCAAGTTGCTGTGAGCGTTTAACCACAGGGTGGATAATTGTAGCAGTGTTGGCCACTTCCTAGAATGTAAAACTTTGTGATTATTAGTTTGTGAACAGAATTGCTGCATGACTGTGTTGTGGTTAATTCACCACAGCAAAAAGACTGTAGTTCAAATCCCAGCTGGGACTATTCTGTGTGGCGTTTGCATTTTCTCTCTGTACATGTGAGGCTTTACTTTCTATAGCTTTACACTTTCTCAACAGCACATTTGATTGGTTAACTGGATTCTGTAAATTGTCTCTGGATGTGAGTTTTTCTGTGTTTTTGACATGACAGTTTTTTTTTTTTTTAACTATTTGTTTATGCTAAATGTTATTGGTTTTTTTATGTTTGTTTGTTTGTATTTATGTTCTTCTTGCAGATGCCCAGGGGCAAAGCGCACCGCCAGGCCCGTGCGAGGAACTTCTCTGCGATGGACCTGACGCCTGTGGGCCATCCAAGCCAGAGTGCTCCGAGTTCTCGTGAGTAATTATGCTTTAATTGACCAATAATGCATTGAAATGATGCGTGTGTTTGTGATCTTAGTGAAACAGGACAAATTGTAATGTTTTGGCTCCCTTTGTGTTTCCCAGGCTCCGGCACTGGGTTTAGGCATCCCGTACGGAGATGGCCCATCTCTTCAGCCACCGGGAAGAGCCACAAATGCCTTGTGCCGCCAGAGTCTCCCGGGGAGAAGGTAAATGATCTGTGACTGACTGTTACCTATTGTTATCATCATTGTGGAAATGATCTATTGCAATGACAACAACTGTGCGTTGTTTCAGTTCGTCCTGGTGGTAGGAGACTCCCACCTTCGTGCCTTAGTGGACGGGATCGTCCGGATGCCTGCGGGTGGAGGCGTGACCTTCGGGTTCATGTCCACCCCTGGTGCCAGTGCAGCCGAGCTGTACACCGAGGTCAGGCACGCAAACATTGCACGTACCCCCGATCTTGTGTGTCTTCTCGCCCCAGCAACAACCTGACGGCGAGCCGGACCCTCCCTGAGGCAGCCCAGGACTTCCGTCGGCTTCTGTCCCTGCTCCAGTCCCGGTGGTCCAAGGTAAGTGCATTTTTTTTAGTCCTGCATGATGAGGGCGACTGAGGCTGCAGCACAAGGTGTGACGACTCAAGCTGACTCTGGTTTGTTTGTGGGATTGTTTTCCCAGCTCTTCGTCCTGGACTTTCCCCCGCGCCTGACCGTGCCTGAGGACCTGCAGACCTTCCTGCGCCAGGACTTCAACAGGGTGGCGGCACAGATGGGTACAACACTAGTTAACTTTATTCTGTAATCTAGATTATTCCCAATGAGAACCTCTCACTAACTCACATTCCTCTCCAGGCATTAAATACCTTTCTGTTGCTGAGCACTTCAGCTTGGACCGCTTGGCGTTGTGGGCACGGGATGGTGTAAGTTGACCACGCTGGTTGTTTTTTTATGCCAACAGCTTTTCTCAGCACAAAATTTCTCAACACGATTCTTTTGTGGGGTTTTTTTTGTTCCCCAGGTCCACTTGAGTGATGATGGAGGGATGGTCCTTCTGGCTTCACTGCTCTGGGAGTACACCGCCCTGCAGCTGGTGGAGCCAGAGGTCCAGGCTCCTCCCCCTTCGTCGCCCCGGCCTGCCGTTCGGCGAGTCACTCCTAGGGTGGTTGTGAGGGAGCACTCTGTGTCACCTCGTCCAACCAACCCTTTTGAGTGGTCTTGCAAGGTAGGGAGCCCTAAGGTGTGTGACAGCTCATTTCATACAAATTAAGTTGTTTGGCCTTTTTAAACTTGTTGATGTGTTCAAGGTCAGCGCAGTTTCCTGAAGCCCAGACCAGAAGCGACACGTGCAGGGCAGGTCGGTGGTCCACACAAGTGTCTGGTTGAAGTATCTAACAATTTCCCTTTTTTTCTCCTTTGTCTTAACAGAAAGCCAGTCCTTCGGGTGCAGACCACTCCCTTCTGGCATCGTGGCGCGGGCAGGGTGTGGAGCAGGTCAGTCATTGGAAAAAGAAGACTGAAGTGGTCATATTTGTGTTGTGTCCATGTAATCAAGTTTTTTCTGTTTTATATTCCACAGGCTGCTCCTCTCCCAGTGTCGCCCACGCGCTTCAGCCCAGCTATTCTGGCTCTGTTGGATAAGTTTTATCCATCAGATCTGGACTGTGCTGAAGCTGCAGCACCTGTTCCCGCTGGGAACAAGGTAACTGTTTGTTCTTGATACTCAGAGTTAATATGGTTATAACAGCTTCTAAATATTGTTTTTTCCTGGTATTTGTCGTTATTCCTCAGACGTCTCGTGCCAGGCGTCGCCGGAGGGCTGTGGCTGCATCCAAGAGGGCTGCCCCAGGCCCCAGGTGAGAAAATCACACATTAAAGTGTTATGTGTTGTAGAGGTGGAAGTTGGCAACAGATTTTTTTTTTCAAATGAGATGATTTTTTTTTAAACAGGGAGTAACACATTTGATAATGCATGATTTTGTTGTGTTCTTCTGGTTTTCATTAAGGCGGAGGTTCCCGAGCACGTGGAGGTGAAACCCCGCGCTTCACCTGCCATCCGTGCCAAGCGAGAGAAGGTGCCGGCCCAGGTATAATGACTTTTTAATTTTACTATGTCAAAATACTTCAGCACATAGTGTATGGTAAAAAGTGGGATTTTAAATAGATTTTATGTTTGTGTTCAGGACCGTGTGGGGGTGACACCAAGGTCACTTACCAAGGACGTGACGAGGGACCAGCCCGTGGACCAGGTGAGGGGCCAAAAGAAAACATTTCAATATTGTGTTTGGGAGTGATATTCTGTTTTTGTTGTTGTTGTCTTTTCAAGTTTGACATGCTTTTTTTGCATTCCTACTTAACCTTTCACTGTGTGCTCCTTCAGTAGCAGACATTCTTAGGGCAAGTAGGATCAAAATGCTTCCAAAATATAAAATTCTTGTACATCTATGAGTTTGATTTTAAGTGTCTAAGAGTGCATTAAATTTTTTAGGTTGTATTATAGAAAAAGGGAAAAGAAATGCAATTTTTAAAAATGATTATTAAAGTAATGTCTTTTTTTTTTCTCTTCCTCTTCTAAAGGGCCTGCAGGAGCGGGGGCCGCCTGCTCCTCGAGGTAAGATCACCAAAGGTAAGAGCTGTTCTCCGTCCTGCATTTGTTGTGAGGTTCAGCCACTTGCAGACCCACATGCAGTCATCACATTTGGTCCCTCTGATAAGAACTGTGAGGTGGTTCCTGCTCCTGCCAGGTTTAGTTTTGAGGCTGTGTCAGAGTCCAGTTCATCAGAAGAGGGTTCCATCACGTTTGGCTCCTTGGATGTTGAGCTGGAAACATCTGCAGTTCACAGGCCTGGTCCAGTTCCTGCTGCTGGTGTGTCAAAGATCAATAGCATTAGAGGATCCTTTCACCAGGGCAGTGAACTGTTTGGGAAGAACGCTGGACGGCAGTGCATGGCCATTTCTTTGGTTGCTGCTGCCAAACACACTGTGAAGAGTGTGTTTCTTTGGGACAGCAGTGATTTGGATTCTGTGCTGCTTGCTGGTGATCAAGTCTACTCGGATCTGCTGAGACGGAACAAGATCACTGATTCAGCAGGTTTTCTGAGAGTGGCTGATCTACCAAATCAAGCAGTAGTAGATGGACTACAGTTATCGTGTGTGTTTGGGGAAGTTGTTAGTGGTGATGTTAATATTGATTCTGGGGAGTTTATTGATGCTGGTGTGTTGGTTCCCCTGAAGGAGGGGTTATTTCAGATGACTGCACAGTATAACACATGTCTGCTGACACTGTGTGAAAATACGTGTGCACTCATTGCTGAAAATGGACGCTGGGCTTTGATAGACTCCCATTCTCGTGATGCTGATGGCATGAGGCTTCCTGATGGAACAAGCATTGTTCAGTTTTTTTGATTCCATCAGTGATATTCATGCCTACCTGCAGAGTTTTGTTAAAGGGATAAACTTAACTCAGTTTGAAATAGTTGGTGTTGTCATTGCTACTACTTCTGGAGAGTTAAACTCTTTCTTAGGAAGTCCTGCAACAAAAAACACCCTCAAACTCTGTAAAGATAGCATCTACTATGACACTTCGATGAACATCACAGAGGAATCCAAAAGGACCACAGCAAAAAGAAAAAAGGGCGCAACAAACGTTCTTGCGAGCCCTTCTTTTGATGAAAGACTTAAGAAAGTTAAATTGGATGATGTTGCTGTGGAAGTACCAGATGTAATTTTTAGTGAGCCTGAGCAGGAAATATTTTACTTTAATCCTTTAAGTCGACATGTTTGCCAGGCTCTGTGCTCACTTTTAAACATCGAGTTCCAAAAGGTTAATGCCCCAGATATCCCTCCAATTGGTTTATTAGGGCCGCCCTGCACCAACGAAAGTATAGCTGGAGATGGAATTGTTATTTTCGGGCCATCTCTCAGGCTGTGACTGGATCACAAAATAGTCACAGAAAAATTCGTTTATCCATTGTTAAGCATATAGAAACAAATCCAGACCAATATAGCTGGATAATTGGACAGGATTACTCCTCTGTGGCTGATTACATCAACAAATCTAAAATGCGTTTTGTTGGTGTTTGGGCCACAGATGTAGAAATCCAAGCAACAGCTGATTTATTCGGAATAAATGTTTTTGTCTTGTTCAATGGCATGTGGCTTAGGCACAAGACCGGCGGCGATCAATTATCAGAAAATGCGATATATATACAAAATTGTGGGGGTGTGCATTTTGAAAATGTGATTTGTGTTAAAGATCCACAGCAGGACCACTGTGTTGGCTGTTGTACATCTGCTAATATGGACATTAATACTTATTCCATGCGTTCGCGGAAAGAAAGTGGCATTAGCTCTTCAAACATTAAGACTACTTTAATAATTGACAACCAGCGCAAATGTAGGAAATTTACGTCGAAGTACTTTTTAAACCAAAAAAAACAACAAACGGCAAAAAAGTTTCAACAAAAAATGTACCGGGAAAATCAGAGGGAGAGGTTAAAGCACCTCATCCAAAAGAAATACTTAAAAGATGCAATTTACAGAAAAAAGGTAAAGGTAACAATCAGAGACGACAAAAAAAATAGATACACGGAAAACGAGGATTACAGAGAAACTGTAAAGTCAAAGGCAAAAGCAAAATATTTTGATGTATTGGAAAAAGTTAAAACCAAAAAAAAAGCAAAATATAGAGAAGATGCAACATACAGAAATACATTGAAAGCTCAGAGCATTGGCAAGTATAAAAATGATGCAGCACACAGGACCACGGTAAAAGCTCAGAGCATTGGCAAGTATAAAAATGATGCAGCACACAGGACCATGGTAAAAGCTCAGAGCATTGGCAAGTATAAGAATGATGCAGCACACAGGACCATGGTAAAAGCTCAAAGCATTGGCAAGTATAAGAATGATGCAGCACACAGGACCATGGTAATAGCTCAGAGCATTGGCAAATATAAAAGTGATGCAACACACAAAATTAGAGTTAAAGTTGCAAGCAAAAAGCGATATTGGGAAAATCCTGAGTTCAGACAAAGTGTCATAAGTAATGTAAAATTGAAGAGGCAGTTAAAAAAGAAGCCACGGAGTTTTCAGGGAGTCATGGAGGACTTCCTAAGAAAAGTAGAACATGGTCCAGAGTTTGTTTGCTGTGTGTGTAACAGACTTCTCTTCCATCATCAGGTTCTGCTGTGTGTCAGAGAGACATACAGCAAAACTGCAATGATGGCAGAGATTGCAGATCAGTGCATTAGTGAAGACTACCTGCACCACTGCAACAGGGACTGTGGGAGTCCATGTTTGTTGTTGGAGACAGCTAGGGGCGCTCTGTGGATTTGTCACAGCTGTGATTCCAAGTTAAAGAGAGGTCAGACCCCGCCTGAGTGGGTCGGTAATAATTTGGGGGTGGATGCTGTCCCACGGAGTTGTCGTGTTTAAATAGTTTAGAGCAGCATCTGATTGCATTGCATATACCTTTCATGAAGATGCTTGCTTTGCCTAAAGGTGGGCAAAATGGTGTTCATGGTCCAATCACGTGTGTTCCTGCCAACCTGGTGCAAACAACCAATGTGCTGCCTCGATCTGACATGGAAGGATCTCTGTTGCGCGTCAAATTAAAACGTAAACTGACTTACAAAGGTCATTATGAGTATCAGTTTGTTGATACCATGCATATTAGGCGAGCCTTGCAATATTTGAAACAACATAACCAGTATTACAAAGACATAGAATTTAACGAAGCTTGGCTCAATGACTTTTGTAAGGAAGAATTGGAGAATGAAAATATAGATGAAGTAGAAAATGAGGCGAACAAAAGTGAACAAAAAAAGATGGGGCTGATGATGGAGAAGATGAGCTTCTCCATGACAGACAGACTCACTGCATGTTCCAGGACTCTGCTCTGTTCCCAGTGGACATCGGCCAAGAAGTTCTGGATCAGTATTTTGAAGACATTTTGAATTTGGCCCCGGCAGAAGGAAATAATCCGGTCCGACTTTTAAGTAACCGAGAAAATGAAGCAAAATGTTTCCCTGTGATTTTTCCCAACGGTAAAAACACCTTCCATGAAATTAGGAAATACAAATTGACTTTGTCACGTTATTTCAATAACAGGATTCTCCATGCTGATGGTAGGTTTGCACAGAACGTGGAATACATCTTCTTTGCCCAGTACATGTCGGAGGTGGAGAAGGTTGTGGCTAGTGTGTCTGTGGCTCTTAGGAAAGAGAAGACAGGAAGTGGATCTGAAAGCGTAAGTGCTGATCCACGGTCAGAGAAGTCTCTGAAGAAGCTTCTGGAAGTTGATCAGGGCTTTTGTTTTCTCCGGCCTATTCGTGGCACTCCGGCATTTTGGCAGGCCACCCAGAAGGACCTGTTGGCTTGTGTTCGTCAGCTGGGTATTCCAACATGGTTTTGTTCTTTCTCTTCTGCCGACATGCGTTGGAAAAATCTTCTCAACACTGTCTTAAGGCAGGAGGGAAGAACACAAACAGCTGACCAGTTGGATTGGGCAGACCGCTGTGATTTGTTACGCAGGAACAGTGTCACAGCGGCACGCATGTTTGACTTCCGCTGGCACTGTTTCCTCAGAGAGGTTCTGCTGTCTCCTGCCAATCCTATTGGGAAAATTATTGATTATTTTTATAGGATTGAGTTCCAGCAGCGTGGGTCCCCTCATGTGCATGGTTTGTTCTGGGTGGAGGGGGCTCCACGAATAGGTAAAGAGTCTGTAGAGGTGGTGGCTGCATTTGTTGATAAATATGTGACCTGTGAGATTCCTCTGAATGATGATCTGTTGGCAGAGATTGTACTGGCTGTCCAACAGCACTCTAGCACCCACACAAAATCTTGTAAAAAGCAGGGGAAAACATGTCGCTTCAACTTTCCCAGAACAGCATCCGGCCGAACATTTTGTTATAGATGAAGAAAAGACAAAGAAATGTCCCAATGTTCGGACCCGGAATCAATTCGGTAAAGTAGGTGAGAATGCAAAGTTGAATGCATCTGTTGGCTGATGATG
>BNCR01000492.1:0-28875 GCA_014656515.1 Oryzias celebensis
GGCGGCGGCGTCGGCCTCAGTCGGGCGGCGGCGTCGGCCTCAGTCGGGGCGGCGGCGTCGGCCTCAGTCGGGGCGGCGGCGTCGGCCTCAGTCGGGGCGGCGGCGTCGGCCTCAGTCGGGGCGGCGGCGTCGGCCTCAGTCGGGGCGGCGGCGTCGGCCTCAGTCGGGCGGCGGCGTCGGCCTCAGTCGGGCGGCGGCGTCGGCCTCAGTCGGGGCGGCGGCGTCGGCCTCAGTCGGGGCGGCGGCGTCGGCCTCAGTCGGGGCGGCGGGGGGGGGGCGGCGTCGGCCTCAGTCGGGGCGGCGGCGTCGGCCTCAGTCGGGGCGGCGGCGTCGGCCTCAGTCGGGCGGCGGCGTCGGCCTCAGTCGGGGCGGCGGCGTCGGCCTCAGTCGGGGCGGCGGCGTCGGCCTCAGTCGGGGCGGCGGCGTCGGCCTCAGTCGGGGCGGCGGCGTCGGCCTCAGTCGGGGCGGCGGCGTCGGCCTCAGTCGGGGCGGCGGCGTCGGCCTCAGTCGGGGCGGCGGCGTCGGCCTCAGTCGGGCGGCGGCGTCGGCCTCAGTCGGGGCGGCGGCGTCGGCCTCAGTCGGGGCGGCGGCGTCGGCCTCAGTCGGGGCGGCGGCGTCGGCCTCAGTCGGGGCGGCGGCGTCGGCCTCAGTCGGGGCGGCGGCGTCGGCCTCAGTCGGGGCGGCGGCGTCGGCCTCAGTCGGGGCGGCGGCGTCGGCCTCAGTCGGGGCGGCGGCGTCGGCCTCAGTCGGGGCGGCGGCGTCGGCCTCAGTCGGGGCGGCGGCGTCGGCCTCAGTCGGGGCGGCGGCGTCGGCCTCAGTCGGGGCGGCGGCGTCTATGATACTCCTGCCGTTCTCAAGATTCAGTTTCATAAGTGATGCCTCAGTTTCCAGTTTTACTAAAACAAAATGATTTCAATTAGTTATTTGGTTTTAAACATTCAAGTATTCTGGATTGTGTGATCTTGATCAAAACATTTTTCTACTCACCTTTTCTGACTTTATCTTCACTGGAATCCATTGACTGCAAAAGACCAAGGCTGCTTCTTAAAGAAAGGATTTCTGTGAATTGCAAGAAAAAGAAAAGAATTACTCTGAGAATCTGCAGCATAGAGCAAAAAGTGTCATTTCTCACCATTTTTTGTCCCCAGCAGTTCATCATCAGCATGTTGGCTTTCTTGTGCAACTGGCAAACCTAAAGCTTTTAAGAAAGAAAGAAAAAAAAAAAATGATAAAACAGCCCAACAACAGCCAGCCTCACCGTCTTTGATTCGGGCTTAAATTATGCTGATATTTCAATAAATATAAACGTACCATTGCTAGCGCAAAGAGCCAAAATGAAAAGGGCCAACACTGACTCAGCTCCCATCTTGTCAGACACTGCATGAGAACCCAACAAACAAGAGGAGCTTAAAAAAGTTCATCCTGCAGGAGACACAGCTGCGGTTCATTTTCTCTAATTGTCTTTCTCTTCAGATTAATGTGACTGAAACTTTGATTGAGAAAGACCAGTTGGTGGCAGTAATGCACCTGAATGCTGTGTGCTCTCCTCCAACATTTAAATAACTGTGCATGCAAATACTGATCCAACCGCTAGAGAAATGTACTAATGTTTAAATTCAGAAGGAGAAAATATCAAATGCTTCAATAAAAAATATTCACATTTTGTCTGTCTAAATTGGACAAAATAAAAGATTATTAACAGTCTACTTTTGTTTTATGTCGCTGCTTCTAATGTCCAGTAGGGGGCAGTGTAGAAGCATTATTGTAAATATGTTTTTATTTCCAAGTTTGTTTGTTTTTTTTTCTTGTATTTGGAAGCTTTTTTTTACTTCACATGATCTTACATTGTGAATTTTTTTTTTGTTGTTCTTTATTAATGAAACCAACTATTATTTTAACTAACTGTCCATGGTGATGGAGCTTAATTTTAAGTAAATGTTACAAAAATAATCTACAGTATGTACAAGGAAATAGAAAAACACCAAACTAAAAATACAGCAAATCCTTTGCTCTTGTCTAAATAAACAGGAGACTCACTTTTTGGCAAGTAGTATTTGTCTGGAGTCTCCGATGTGGGAAGAGGAAGAGGAAGCTCTGAGCTCGGAGTGAGTGGACTGGACGGAGGATGTGGACTCTCAGTTGGAGCAGGCTCGGACTTGGACTTGTCCCAGTTGAGCGGTACTGGCTGATATCATGACTGTTTCTCTGTATGATCACAGTTACTCTCTGGTGCCACGGAACAGTTGCAGGTCTTATTTTCAAGAGCTGGCTGATGCAGACTTCTCCGTCTTTTCTCCAGCTCTGAGATACAAACGGTCGGCTTTGTTTGATAATGCAAGGAGCTGCTTGGTGAGCAAAGCAAACGGCTTTTTTTTTAATTAAAAAAAAATGGATTGTAATATAGGACTGTAAATTTGAAGAAGAAGAAGAAAAAAACATCAGAACAAACTACAGGTCAGCCTGTTTCTGTAAATGTGTCTTTATCTTTCTGTTTACTTTCTTGTCTAAGTTTTTCTGACTGTTTTTTTCTTTGACAGAATGCACAGCTGGAATAATCACACAGGTCACAATCAGTGACCCCACCTTCCCCTTTGACTATAACATCAATCAATTCAACAACTGTCTTTCAGTTTCAGCTGTCAAAGACAACTTGGATGCCATCACAGAAAAGGTGGATGAGGAGGAATACCTCAAGATTGTTCTTAATAAACTACGAGAGGTGAGTAAAGATCCTTCATAGAAACATTAAAATCAGTTGGTTGATCAGTGATGCTGTTATATATAAGTATATAAGATAATTGGATTGTTTTGGGGTAATCTTTATGGTTGAAGAGCACAACAGACGCTTGGTTTATTCTTGTGGGTAGTGAGAATTGAACAAGCAACATTCCAACTGGAAGTCTCAATTCTTGTTTTAAATTTGAGACATTTTCTTTCATTTCAACTTTAACTGACATTACATGCAGTTTGCACCTTTTAGAGTGAACTAGATCAATGTATATAATAATATATTACCTTTGGCAAATGAAAGAACAAACTACTAATGAAATATAAGTTATTTTTGTGAACTTTTTTCTTACCCTGAAGTAAGACGACTATCTCAGAGGAATCGCCTTTCACTCCTTTTTGGTGTCGCCCATTTCATGACATCAACCTATAGGGATACGGTACCAAAACTGATACCATTTGGTATTGGATCCATGTCATATTTTTTACCAGACAGATACGATTTTAGCCCTAACAATATTGCTATCATTACCGGCATAGTGATGCTGCAACAGCAACAGTTCAAAGTGTGTGTCTGTATATTTCTAAAGTATATATGGGGCACCATTTGTAAATCGGTGTAGTAAAATTTTAACAGCATTATTTTTGGTTATTTAGCCTCTTTTATGAGAAAAAAAATAGGTTTGGTTTTTCAAATGTGTTTTTTCTCCTTTTAATTCATGTATTTATAAATGTTACATTTACTTGCTTAATTTTTAGTTAGCAAACTAAATATTTAATTTAAGTTAAATATTTATTTTATAATTATATATTTAACTTACAAACTAAATATTTAAGTTTAAGTTAAATATTAAATATAGCAAAAGTGCTAGCTGTCCGCAACACTAGTGGGTCACAATCCCGGACAAGCCCCCATATGTTACAACCCCAACATGGCTCAGGTCTAGGGGT
This sequence comes from Oryzias celebensis, assembly GCA_014656515.1. NCBI lineage: Eukaryota > Metazoa > Chordata > Actinopteri > Beloniformes > Adrianichthyidae > Oryzias > Oryzias celebensis. The sequence goes on from BNCR01000492.1 coordinate 3,679, forward strand.
AGACAAGATGGGGTCGCAACATAAAGAAAATGAATGGACATGAGGATTAAAACGACAGTTTATTAAATAAACAAAACTCTGTGTCCTGAAACGAAAAAAAGCAAGATAATTCAAGTGCTGGTTTAAAACAAAAAGACGAACCAAAGGGAACTGGAACCTTGGTCAAACATAAAAGGTCAGGGAGACAGCTGACCCAGCCATGCTGGCCGTCGGAGTCAGCAGCTCCCTGCTAAGGGCTGCCTAATCAAAACTACCTAAAACAAAAACAGAAACAAAGCCCGCAAACTAAGACTACCAAGGTCCCAAACCCATAATAAAATAACAAAACCCAACAGTATAAGACTGTTGAGGAACCAAAACCAACACAAACCAGCACAAACCAAACCCACTGCTCTCAGCCTCCTTTGGTGTGGCCTTCTTGGTCTTAAATACCCGGCAGGTGCTGATTAAGATGATTGGCTTCACCTGCCGGGTGAGGCAGCATGACAGGATGTGGTGGCAGCAGCAGGGGGACGTAACAATTTACAAATCCATGCTCTTGTTAAAATGAAGACATAACATCTGTGTTCTTCTGAGAACGGTTCTCAGGAGTTCATTCTGTGTTTTTTTCCCAGTGTTTCTATTTTTGGTTCATACAACTACTCTGCTGCTGTATTCACAAAACAGGATGTTTACAACAACATGAAGGCTTACCTGTCATCAAGTTAGTTTTTGAAGACACAGAATATTGCTTTTAAAATTATGCATCATTTCATTCTTGAATCTCCTGATTTTGAAGCATGAATTTAGAAAAAAAAACATTGAAGTCTTAACTACTATTTTATTTAAAAAAATAATTCATGCTTTGCTCCAATAAAAAAAATGCTGTTGCATATCTACAAGTAAAATGGTTTGATACGTCTATAAATTTTAAATCTGGTGTGCCTAATTTACAGTTAACAGAGAATTGTGTTAAGTTTGGGTAATTACAATTATGTTTTAGTTTAATAGATAAAAGCATAACCTGATTATTTTTAAAATCATTTTTTCCACATAGCCGCGGCACCAAAGTGCTATGACAGCAACAACCCAGAACTAAGCTCCACAGCCTGGTTTGCAGAGTACATCGGTTCTTTCATGTCTTCTCTCACTGTGGCGGATCTTTAGTCATTTGGATCTACAGAGGTACTTTATCTCATTAACAGATTGTTGTAATACTGTACTTTTATTTCCTGTGAGGTAAATTCTGAACAAAACAGATAATTATTTGCTTTACAGAACTGACTGTATCTTCTCTTTTCAGGTTCTGCGAGTTTTCACAGTGAATACTCAGAATATTGCACTCCTCAATCAGCCCAACGTGGATCTGACATTAATCAGCTACTATACTCAGTTAGTTTATGAGCAAGTCAGCAACTTTAATCCACTTCTGTATGTCTAAAGCATTGAAATATGTTGTTAGTTTACCAGCTACATATCTTCCACACATAATCAGAAACCCTCACTGTACAAACTGCATGTGACCCTAAACTCTGCAAACTGTTTTTGCTTTTTAGTCTTCCTTCAGTGAGTCAGTGCTACGCTCCTGGTCCTGTGTTCACCCAATTGAATGTATCAATCAGTATGAAGGTTTTAGAAATCCTCAATGACGTCTGTACTAGCCTGGATGAGCAGGTAATAAACACACGCTTAAAAGTATTTTTTTTATGATTCACAGTCTTGTTAGAAATACTTCTACATACAAGGTTTATGTAAACATGCTGTTATTTTTTTGAGTAGTGAAGAGGTAATTACTGGGAAACTAAAAAGCACTAAAGTCTAGGAATCAGTTTAACACATGCATTTAAACCACAACACTGAGGCTGCAAGGACCTTATCTCTAAGCTTCTTTTAATACAAATGCTATCTGAAAAACACTTGTGTGTACTGAGCACACCTCCCACTTCCTTTCTATATGCAAGCATGTAAAGTAACTTTACTTGTTCAAAATAAAAATAAAAATGGACACTGAAACAATGTAAAAGTATTTAGTTTTTACTTTGAAATGTATTTTATTTTTGAACTATTTAGCTTGATTATGGGCTGCAAAGTTTGGATTGAATTTGAGTTGCAGGTAATCAGGAGGTAAAATGTTGAAAGAAACAAAACCCAATTGAAGAAATGACAGTATCTGATCTTAATTAGAGTTTACGTTTGGACTCGCCGACTGTCGTTTGAGGCTTTGACATTGTTCCTGCGGGTGAAAGAAATGAAAATGCATCAAAATATGTCTTTTTCTCATCGTTTCTTCTGCCACAAATTATGAACATTAAAAAAATATATTACACTTTTACTTGAAGGACTTTTAATCCTCAATGTGTGCAGAGCAGAACTGGTTTGATTTTAAAAGTCAGACTCACAGACATTGACAACAAAAAAATTACTAACCCCCTCCCCCAAAAAAAGGATATTTATTCGATTTTATTTGCAATAACTTGCAGAGATTGTTTGTAGATTATTAAATTGTGAACTCAAAGAGCGTATTGGAGGATTGATTGATTTGATTCATTGATTTTGAAGATTTCTCTATTCTTTCAGGCCACACCCCTTGTGGCTGGCGCCGCTCACAAGTCAGTGGTGAATTTCTAATGACCTGGAGAAATTATGTTCTGGAATACAAAATAAAAAAAAAAGAATAAAAGCTAAAAACCCCATAGTAATAACTCAAAGAGCACTGAGAACACTTTTAGAATAAATCCAAAACTGATGGGAGTGGCTCTTCAACCCATGAGTCTCAGGCTGGCTGGAGTCAATTCCAGTCCCCTAGTGGTGGTGTACGTAAACTCTATCAGAACATCTGCATCATTTTAAACTACTTTTAAAATAGCTAATAAACTTCAGTAAGCACACACTCGAACTTGGAAAAAACTACACAAGTAAATATATAAAAATTCTACAAACAGGCTCTTGGTCGGGTCCATGGCAACAGATTCAAAGTTCTAGGAAACCCGGACTTTAACTGGGCCCTTGTCTCAGTCCTCGGGGATGTCCTCAGATCAAAAGTATGGCTGAAGTAACCAAAGAAGGAACAGCTTACTGAGTTCAGTGCTCCTGCTTGACTTCACATCAGCTGAGCTAAAGTGTTACCTCTGCAGTGTCATCAACGACCTCTTGGGAAAGCCGTCTCTTGGAACTTTGAACTTCTCCATGTTGATGATCCGCACAGTGGGGGCATCCTTCTCTAATAAGCCAAAGTCATGTAGCACGTGTGACACGGCTGTCATTATGTCCATCAGGATGTGCAGCACCTGCGTTACACAAGACAAAGTGGCAGAACTTTTAAGAAAATTCTCAGAGAAGGTATTGCATTCTCAAAAAAGTACCTCTTTGCCACCAGCAGGAAAAATGTCAACGCTGATGCAGATCCAGCAGCTGCTGCTGTTGTAGATCCAGCAGCTGTTGATGATGTAGATCCTGCACCTGCAAATGTCAACGTTGGAAATCCATCGACGGCCACACTCTCTAACTCACTGGCTGTGACGTCCATCTTTGCGATGATGATGTCATCACGATCAGAATATCTTTCTCCCAGCTGCTCCCAGATTGGAGGCAGCTCCTTGCAATGTCCACACCAAGGAGCATCTGCACACACATACACACACTGTGAAGGGGTGGAAGAGGCTATCCTACTTACAAAACACTGCCAACTGTGCTGACCTGAATGTTAGGATTTGTCATTAATAGCTTTCAGATGCTGCAGAGAATCCAACAACTGGTGACTGACAAGAGAAAGTGGCTTAGTATTCATGAAGAGTCTGTTAGCGTCCCCTAGTGGTCCATAAATGCATTCCACTAAAAACAGCCTCATCTCTTTGCCACCTGCGCTGTAGATGACAGTGTCCCTCTTTATATGTGCTCTAATGTGTTACCATTCAGACATTTTTGCAAGACATGTGTATGTAAAAATCAATTGAACACATCTTGAGATTTTCTCCTTGTAAAATAGTTAGAGTGAACTGTACATATTCTAAAATCTTTTGTCATCCATTTACAGAACCTACAATCAGCGTCTGAAACGTGGCTTGCTCTGATACTGTGCTGTTCTGATTTAATTCCCCGCTGACCTTGCTTGCAGGCAGTGGACCCCGGGCTTGGTCACCAAGGTCAGATGGGTGCTGGTCTGGAGGAGGAACCCTTCTGCAAAGCGATGTGTGAATCCAAGTAGCCCCTCCAGCGATTTTGACTGCGGTCTGTGTCATCAGAAAGACCTGATAGGAACCCAGCCAGCGCGCGTGGTCCCACTGCTTCCACTTGAAGCTTCTCACCAGCACAACATTGCCAGGAACCAGTGAATGAAGTTGGCCGTCAGCAGGACGAGGGAGTGCTGCCACCACCTGCTTTCATGCCTGACAGAGTCTTAGTGAGATCTGCACAATAGGTCAGAACATTGCTCTCACATAGGGCTGTTTCCAGAGGTGGAGTCCTTGGAGGTCTCAGTCCTGTTCTGGGCAGGTGCTGAGAACAAAATTTCAAAAGGATTCAGGTTAGTTTTTTTCCACACTTCCTCATCCTCGTGTACATTAGTACAAGAGGGAGGGCTTTGGTCCACGGCATGCCAGTCTCCTCACAGCATTTAGCAAGCTTGCTTTTCAGAGTTCCATTTTCCGTTTCCACAGCACCCCCGCTTGCAGGATGACACGCGCAATGTTTCCTAATGTCTATGACGAGATGGAGGGAGATTTGTGAAACGGCTTCATTAGTAAGATGTGTATCATTAGTGTTGGACAAATGTTGGGGAATTTCCACCTGGGAACAATTCCATTGAGCAGAGCCCGCATTACAGGCAATGCATCTGCTTTGGAAGTGGGAAGGGTTCAATTCACTTGGACCACATGTCTATCATGACTAGGCAATGTTTCTTACCTCCAGATGGAGAAAGCTCCATGAAATCCGTCATTACATGTTCAAAAGGTCTTGCAGGTGGAGGATGTGCAGCTTGCTTGGAATTAGGAGTCTGTTTGCCTGGATTGTGAGAAGCACAGATCATGCATGACTCTGACAGTACTTTTGTGCGGACGCTGTGAAGCCTTTTGTGAACCAGTTTTCAGAGCTCAAGCTCATCATTCCCACTTTTGAAACGTGGCTGAGACCATGTGTCAAATTAGCATAATGAGAGAAAAGAGCAAAACACGAACAGGGTTCATCGTCAGAACCAAACCAACCATCAGATGCCACAGTGGAGCCAGCTGAGCGCCACAAACGTTTGTCCTCAGGAGACCAAAGACTGAAGCGCTGTCCAGGAAAATGGAACTGAAGGACAAACGGAAACACCAGCAACACAGGAACCCGCCACAGGAAGTGCTTTGAGCGCAGCCGCCTTGGCAGCAGCGTCAGCTCGAGCGTTTCCTGCAGAGACGTATGGAGGGGTTAGTGTTAGCAGCACATTAGCAAACAGCCAGTTCAGCTGAGAGGAGAATGGCATCCAGGAGATCCGCAAACAAAGAATGATGTAAAATGAGTTTACCATCAGATTTGAGAAACCCACAACGTTTCCAAAGGGCGCCAAAATCCGGAACTACACAGAAGGTGCAGCGAGAGTCGGTGTAGATGTTCACCAATTTTACACACGGCAGTAAGAGCAACAACTGCAGATGCTAGTCCTGAGTAATGAGACGGCAGCGGTTCGGCCTCCTCGGTGTCATGATCAGAACACTCAGCGAAGCCAGCGCGGCAATGGCCAGCGAGTGGATCTTAAGACGTGGAACAAACAACATAGAAGACAGGATCAGAATTAGACAAAGAGCTGTCCAGCAGGTCAGCTGTAGGAGAGCATGTGAGATTTAGCTCAACCACGCAGGCATGAGAGGTACCTTCCTCAGGAGTTGGAAAAAGAGCAGCTAGCTTAATGATGTTGCAACGTTCAACTGTGACATCAGAGAGTTCAAGGAGACACGTGTGGTATCTGAGAAATCTGGACAACAAAGGATGAGAAGTTCTGTGTTCTGACAGAATCATGTGGACTTCATGAGGGACCAGCAGTGTCAAAGGTGAATATCCTATTAAGTCACGTGATGCTGTGAGGGCCTTCTCAGCTGCTGCGATCGCATAAAGACAGCGCGGAAGTCCAGCAGCAACCGGAACCAACTCACAGGAAGAACAGGCCACTGGTCTCAGGGCGCCACCGTGATCCTGCAGCAGAACACAAGTCACGCAAGAGTTACGGTCGTCCACAGTCTGTGTGAATGGTCTGAACTGGTCAGGGAGTCCTAGAGTCTGTGTTAACTGTGGGGCTTTCTTAAGACCCACAAAAGATTTGTCAGCTTCATCAGTCCATTCAAGTTTAGTTGTCATGGCTTTAGAACAGATGAGCTCACCAAGAGGTTTGGATAGTTCTGAAAAGTTGGGATCAAAGGCTCTGCAATAAGAACACAAACCAACAAACGACAAGAGCTGGTTAACAGTCTCTGGTCAGGAAGCCTGTTGAGTAGCTGTCAGGTGTTTTGTTGAGAGGCTATTGCAGACCAACAGAGTCTGCATGTGTGAATGGAATCAGATGCAGGAGAAAAAAAATCAATAAATGGAAAAAAAATTAATTCCTCTTCAAAATCTGAATCATTTGATTCAGGAACACAGGCAGTGCAGTGGAGGTGTTCAACCTTCACAAAAGTGGCTGTGAGACACACTGGAGGAAGTTGGATTGTGGATTTTTTTCCCTCATTTTTCACCATTCATAAATCTGAAGAGCCGGGCCCTTAAAACATCCTGTATTTGAGATAAGGAGCTTGTTTGTGGGAGTGATACCAGCAGTCCTTCAGAGGTAGAGTGAAGTTCGAGGCTCAGGGTCAACATGAGGTCTCTAACCCCATCAGGTCAAAAGGCAACAGTGAGATTACAAAACAGAATGATTAATAGTAGAAAAGGTCTGGAAAGAGATGAGAGTGAACGGTGAAGTTTTCTTTAACCGTGTCACCGCTTCACCTATGGTGTAAAGATATCTTCCTCTTAGCATAACATCAGGTAAATCTGAGATACTAATGACAGAATATGTGGCGCCAGAATCCGCAACAAATTCAACCAGTTTTCCCAGAAACAATCATTTTAACAAGGGGGAGTTTCATGTTTTCTTCAATGAGCATATGCAGAAGTGTGTGTGCGTGGGAGCTCCCAGTGTGAGTGTGTGTGTGTGTGCGCATGACCTTAGATTCTGCAGGGGCGGATCCAAGGTTCAAACTGTTAGCTGAAGCTTCACCTCGCGTCACCTGAGAGTCCAAATAGTGAACGTTTCTTGGGCCGGGAAAGTGACCACAGCCTCGTCCACAAAGGGGGCTTTTCTCCATGTCCTCTTCTGCGTCTTTGGCTTGCCTTCAGTGGACACTCTTTCTTAGTGTCCGGGCTTTCCACAGTAAAAGTAGGAAACGAGGAGAATGAGGTGAGGTAGAGGAGCGGGAGCAGGGCCGTTCACTCGGGGGGCCTGGCCCACGGCTTTGTGCTGGAACAAACGGAGCCGAGCACAGTAAAGGGTTTCCCTCTTTTTTTTTCATGGCTCTGTGTTTGGGCCCGTCTGGTCTGCTGGTGATGATGTGCAAGACAGAGCCTGTCAGCCATAGAACATGAGAAATCTGTCCATTTGACAGAGGAAGGTTTGGTGGCTTCTGCCAGAGACGAACGGATGCCCTCGAGGAAGCAGCTCTTCAGCAGGGCTTCATTTGGCCTCCCGGATAGATTGAGAGGCGGGACATTCCGCTGAAATCCTCAAACAGTTTGGAGATGGACTAGACAGTTCTCTACAGGATCACCTTCTTTCTGGGTGCAGTTGTTGACCTTGGACAGATTGCATGGGTTGGGGAAACTGTCTTTCAGGGCGGTGCAATGGTCATTCAGCCATGTGTTGCAGTTTCTGTCAGCTTGCAGAGAATTTGCATCTGCATTCATCCACCCAGGAGTGGAGGGCTGGAGGTGCTCAGTAAAATTATCAGGGATGGTAGAAAACTGTGCTGGACTCATCTGATTTGGTATTATGCGAGCTGGTTAAGGGGAAGTTGGAACAAAGTCACGCACAAACTCTCTTACCACCTTTGTCATGGCTGCACCTCCTCGTTCACGCTTAGGGAGATGTCTGGACGCTGCCATGAGGTCGTCTGTGTTCCAGGGGCGGTACACATAGGCTGGGGTGCCTTGGGGCCCTGCAACCTGCACCATGGGAGCCTGGATGATTGGCCCAGAGTGGTGGGTGAGAGGTTTGCTCCTCCTGGTCTTAGGCTCTGTGTTTCAGGAAAGCCAGCAGGTGATAAAGTCATCTGGCCGAGTCCTTCCAGGCCGCTGAAGTGCATTTCTACTGTCCTTGAATCTGCAGCAGCTCCTTTCACAATTTGATGCTGAAAAGGGAATTTGATGCTGAAAAGGGGGGTGGGGTGGGGTGGGGGGCTAGTAGCTGGCGCCGCTGCTTAGCTTAGGTTGGTACGGCGGACAGATGGGGTCCGCTAACAGATTGAACCTGGTTCCCCATTAAGCCTGCAGAGGAGGATAGAGAGAAGTAGTAGTTTGTATTTTCAACACAACACAGCCCTGGGAACACTTGGCTCTTCAGCCCATGAGGCTCAGGCTGGCTGGAGTCAATTCCAGTACCCTAGGGGTGGTGTATGTAAACTCTATCAGAACATCTGCATCATTTTAGACTACTTTTATTATAGCTAATAAACTTTAAGAAGCATATACTCCAACTGGGAACCACTATTACCTTTGCAGTGTCATCAACGACCTCCTGGGAAAGCTGTCTCAGAGAATCTATGGTCGGCTCAGAGTCAATTTGGAACTTTGAACTTCTCCTAACCCCCAGGTTTCTAACTGTGGGATTGGAGGCTATATTTACACCATCTAGGGATACCATCCAAACAGGTAGGGTATCTCTGAGGTATTTTGGACCTAGTATAATGATCTCAGTTTTTTCTGGCTTTAGGGGGAGGTAATTAACTGCCATCCAAATCTTGATGTCACTAATGCAGGCATTAAGTTTCTCTAATTGGTCATTCTGGTCTGGTTTAATGGATACATACAACTGTGTATCATCCACATAACAGTGAAAATTAATCCCGTCTTTCCTGATTATATTCCCCAGAGGCAGCATGTAACACATAAACAGGATGGGTCCTAGAACTGAGCCCTGTGGGACTCCGTAGCTAACTCGACTATAATGGGAGGAATGTCCATTTACATGAACAAACTGATACCTATCAGATAAATAGGATTTAAACCATTGAAGGGCAGATCCTCTGATCCCCGTGTCATGTAGTAAGTCTGGAGTAAGATGCTGTGGTCTATAGTGTCAAAGGCTGCACTAAGAACTAACAAGACCAGAATAGAGATGAGTCCCTTTTCTGTGGCCAGTAACAAGTCATTAGTGACTCTAACTAGTGCAGTTTCAGTGCTATGGTGAGGTCTGAATCCTGACTGGAAACGGTCAGTCAATGTTCTTCTGAGCTGTTCTTTATCTATTGGAGCGGTGGAATTCTCTAGAACAAACTGATTAGAAAGTGATCTGAGAGTATGGGGCTATGAGGGAGCACACTCAGCTGGCTGATCTCAATACCATGAGTTAAAACAAGGTCCAGGATGTGCTTGTGACAGTGAGTGGGTTCATTTACATTTCGTGTGAAACCAACATTATCTAGTAAAGCTGAGAAAGCATTTCTTAGACAGTCACTAGAGTCATCAACATAAATATTAAAATGCCCTACTGTTATTATTTTATCAGAATCTAAAACAAAAGTTGATAGAAAGTCTGCAAACTCAGTTAAAAATTCAGAGTACGGGCCAGGAGGACAATAAATAATTATGAATGAAACAGATTTAGGAGTTTTCCTGTTTGAGTGATTTATAGACAATATGATGTTTTCAAAGGAACTATAAATGTGTTTGGCTTTAGTGTTAGGAAGTAAGCTAGACTGTGATATTACTGCTAACCCACCTCCTTTCCCAGAAATCCTGGATGTCTGATAGTTATTATAATTTTGGGGGGTGGGGGGTGCTTCATTGATTTACAGTGATTTACTCGCCTTTCAGTACATAAGCTAAAGCTAGCAGCTGCTGGACTAACTCTGTGTTGTGCTGGGGTTTGCACTGACGCTAGAGGGAACTCAGAGGAGAGTTTTAAACTGCTGCTCTGTGCCCAGAACCTGTCCCTGGGTTGTCAGGTTGAACGGTTCATGCTCGCAGAAATGTTCTTAGAGAGAAGAACGGCGCCGTCAAAAGTGGGATGGATGCCATCTCTCCGCATGAGACCGGGCTTTCCCCAGAACGCGCATCAGTTATCGACAAAGCCAACGCCGTTTAGTGGGCACCATTTGGCTAACCGGCGGTTAAATGATGAAACGCAGCTGAACATTTCATCACTGACCAGGTTCGGGAGACCAGAGAAAACGACAGTGTCTGACATCGACTTAGCAAGTGTACGCACAGACTCAACGTTTCATTTAAGAACTTCTGATTGTCTCCGTCGGGCGTCATTACCGCCTGCGTGAATCACAACTAGACGGAACCTGGGTTTACTCTGAGCTAACATTCTATGGTTTCCTTCTATGTCAACAACTCTGGCTCCCGGGAAACACCTGACTGTGGCTGTCAGGAGCTTCACGTGTCTAACTTCAGAGGAGCCGATAACTAGAGTTGACAGTTCATCTGGCATGTTGCCGAGGGGAGAAAACTTATTATGTTTAACACTATGCTTCCTTCCCACGGGTACAAACCCATCCTGGGGTTTCCCAGCTGCTGCCCGGGAGGGGCTTGGGTGCTCTGCAGTTTCGTTCCGGTATTGCGAGCTGCACTGCGGGTAATAATTTGGCTAACAGGCTTAGCATCCGACATGCGTAGCCGCGCCTCTAACTGCTCTAGCCTGGCCTCCAAGTCTAAAATAAGGCTACACTTAACACATCTGCCACTATCATCACTAAAGGAGGCAGGATCTTCATTGAACGTATGACACATGGAGAAGGACAGAGGAGTGAAAGCAGACAAGGTGGAAGCCATGCTAGAACTTAGCAAAGGCTAGCGGTGTTTGGCTAAGGGGAAGAAACTATGTTGCAAACCTGCTTAGACAGCAGTGGTTACTCACTAGAATGCTAAAGAAGACACTTATAATGTTTGAACACCAACACAAATAATTAACAAAACGGACTCTCAATGACAAGAGCAGCAAAGACAAGCACCAAGCACTGGTTACGCTCACCCGGAAATGATGTCCGGCGCGGCAACGCTGTACAAGTAGTACAGCCAAACAATTCCGTTTCTATGAAGAATATTTGCTGTCTCTCTTCAAAATCCTGCAGGCACTTTGGAGTGAATTTAAAGAAGATGATGGTTTTCTAGTCCCTAACATTGTCAAAAAGACAGCGTTGGTGATTAGCAGTGGGTGAGTCTGTGCGCGCAGTCAGGCCGCCAGGCGCGGTCCCCATTGTATGGTCCCGGGTGGTGGCACCCAGCGCTCCAGTGTGAGGTTGATCCTGGTGGCCATCTCTGTTCCTCTCGCTGAGGCTTCAGACCCACGCAGGGGGATGCGTGCTGACGTGCCTCTGTGCGTCACGGGCTCACCCACTGCTCTCCCATCGTACCAACGCATCGGTAAGGCCGGTGCGCCGGATTACTTATAAAGTACTCCTTTTAGCACTCTTATAAAGTAACGGTTTTCAAGTTTTGAGCTTTTGACAAATTTGAATTATATACAACATAACACTTTTTAAAAAATCGCTTAGGAACAGAAAACTAACCTGAAAGTTTTTTTTCCCCCACAAAAACAGTTTTTTTTTTTGCCGCAATGCATGCTGGGAATTATGTGACAAACACCATAAAGAAGAGCCACTAATCGCAGGCAATTGCGGCACTAAGCAGTGCTGTTTGCGCCGCAAACGAAAAAATAATAATCTCTTAACACCCGCGGTAGCGCGAGGGAAATGCGCTACCGCTGCACTACCATGAGACCACAAAAGACCTCACAGCAAAATCAGCCATGTTACGTGTTAAAGCAACCATCTCATGTGTCACGTGTTTAGAGATCTCGTTTGTTACCAATTTAGAAAAAGAAGAAAAACATCAGATCACCACTTATTTCGACTTTTTCACCAACAACGAGGGTAGTTTTTGACAGAAACGCAGGCCCGGGGGGTGAATTTCCAAGCAGTTGAATGTAAATAAAACACACAAACCTCTGCTTTGAGCCAGGTTTTCTCCTCTTCCTCCCCTTTTTTATACCTTGAAGCTCTTCCTGAGAGCTTGTTTGGCTGCTTTCCCATCCTTAAGGTAGTAAAGAAGCACGAATAGAGGCAAAACCAACACCCCTAGCTTAGACAGCGCAGCTTCAGGTAGGGAGGGGAACTGCACCTGGTGAAGTTATTGATTACGTCAAACTTTTGAGTTATTTATGTTTTAATTACTTAAAAAAAAAAAAAAACTAAATGAGTGGTGTGCCCAATAAAGTGCGACCGAGCACTTTTTCTGTCCTTCTTTCTCGTACTTTACTGAAAATACCTTCCAATATGAATCTCCCTGAATGTTCCTGTTGGCAATAATTCAACTGTTTTTAGTTCAATCAAACTGAAAATGAGCTGAAATGAAGCACAGGGAGGTAAGTTGTAGCAGACGTCTCAGAAGATTGCTTTGCTCAGGATAACGCCATCTACTGAGCAAGAGTTTAGCGGGTCATCAACACCGTCCAAAAGATTGTTGGCTGCCCACTCCCCACCCTGGAAACCCTCCACGACTCCCGCTGCCTCAACAGAGCGCAGAACATCATCAAAGAGCCAATAACTATTTTACATAACTCTATTACTCTCCTCTTTATGCTGGTTCCCAGTTAAATTTAGTATAGATTTTACAATTTGACTTTTAGTTTCAGAGCTCCCAAGTACATTGCTGACCTTTTAATCCCCTACTCTTCGGTCCGGTCGCTGAGGTCTTCAAACCAAAATCTATTACAAATTCCAAAAACCCGCTACAAAACCAGAGGAGACCTCGCCTTTCAAGCGGGCGCTCCCCGTCCTTGGAACGACCTCCCTTTTTCAGAATGACAGATCGACTCCGTAGCAGCTTTTAAAAGTCAGGTCAAGACAATTTTCTTCAGAGAAGCTTTTAGTTCATCTACTTTTGTCTTTTAGTGTGTTTTATCTTGCTTTTAATGTCTTTTGTTGTGTCTTTGTTGATCTGAGAAAGGTTAAAAAAATAAATATTTACTTACTTACAAAGACACTTCACAGCCGGGACACTCCAGTTTGATCTGTCGCCTTCAGGCAAATGCTACAGGTCAAGCAGCATAAAAACAAAAAGACTTCAGAACATCTTTTATAATATACTGCAATAAACATGTTAAACGTGTCTAGGAAGCATTAAACCTGAAGTTCTTTCTGTAAACTGTGACACAGTGGATGTTTTCTTCATATTTATTAGTTTTTATTATTATTTGGTTTTAACCATTTAAACACATATCGAGTATCCAGTTTTTTATTTAGCAAAAACTGATTTAATTTCCTTTAGTTACCAGAGAAGCACATTTTACATATTTTTATGTACTATTTATTATAATAGTAGTATGTTTTTACAATGGGTTGTTTTTAAGTATGACTGCTGCACTGAGGAAGCACATTTAATTCCATTGTGTGACAAAGACAAATAAAGATTTATCCATCCATCCATCCATCCATCCATCCATCCATCCATCCATCCATCCATCCGCCCGTCCGTCCGTCCGTCTGTCCATCCATTCATCCATGATGTTTGCAGACGATATTGTGATTTGTAGCGAGAACAGGGAACAGTTGGAGGAGAAGCAAGAGAGGTGAAGGTTTGCCCTGGAAAGAAGAATGAAGGTTAGCCACAGCAAGATGGAAAAGTGAATTTACAGAGAGAAAGGACAAAGAAGGTGCAAGATTTGAAGTTTCTAGGGTCAACAGTCCAAAGTGTGAAAACCTGAGGAAGCGAGTGGTGGCAGGTTGGAATAGATGGAGAAAAGTGTCTTGCACAGCGGTTCCAGTCAGAGCTGCTCACAGTTTCTGTTAGTCTGGAGCAGGATGTGTTTATACAGACTGTGACATTTTGTCTGTGTTGCTGAGCGCAGTCAAGCAGATTCTAAAAGCTGATAAATTAGAATGACAAAGACAGTTCTCTAAGCACGAGAAGATAAGAACTTAAAGAGTACATTTAAGATGTGGACTTTGCATTTGATGTTTATTGAAAACAAATTACAAATAGCAATAAAAAGTACAAGATGAAAATACATTTTGAAAGATAAATACATCACAAAGAAAAGCTACAATCATTTAATCATAATAAAAGTCCAGGTTTTTTTTGCATGAAAATGAGTAAATGCAAAGTTTACTTTTTTATTATTATTAATGTCTCACTGTTGATCCAAAGAGAGAGAGAGAGAGAGAGATGGAAAAGATACACAAAGAAAAGATGTAATTTTTACAAAATCAGAAAAGATTTTTTTTTGTTTGATGTTGCTGCTTCTTATTTCCAGTAGGGGGCAGTGTACAGCAACAAGAAACATTGTTTTTCACAGTAGACAGAAAGTTTCAAGAAGCTTCTGGAACATGTTAAACAGTGTTGGAGTGTTCAGTGAATCAGTGATCAGTGAAATCTGATAAAGAGAACAGACTGCGTCAAAAGGTTGTTACTCAGGCTGTGCTTCAGCGTCTGCTCTCAGGTGCGATCCCACAACTGAGCAGCACATGTGCTTTGACCTGTTCCATTTCACCCCTCCATAGATGACCTGGTTGTCCCGGGCTCCCCCAGAATGACCACATTGATACCAAACTGAGTGCGGACCCCTGATCAGCATAGACCACTGCAGCCTCAGCCTCCATGACACTTGGATTACAGACGCGCGCCACCAGATCCGGCGGGAAACTTCAACACCAATCAGCTCTTTGACAGTCATTCTGACTTAATGTGACTTCATACAAATGCCATAACTCATTTAATCTTTACAATTTTTGTTTCCTGACTAATATTAATAATAACAGTAGGCAAAGAGCTCAGTTATTTCAATACAGTTGAAAAAAATACTGTAAATGCAAATATCTCTATTCATGATTAAAAGTAATTATAATCTCAAGAAGACACACACGTGGACAAAATTGTTGGTACCCCTCAGTTAAAGAAGGAAAAACCCACAATTCTCACTGAAATCACTTGAAACTTACAAAAGTAACAATAAGTAAAAATGTATTGAAAATTAAATAATCAAAATCAGCCATCACTTTTGAATTGCTGATTAACATAATTATTTAAAAAAAACAAACTAATGAAACAGGCCTTGACTGTTTCTACAGTACATTATACCAAGTGTATTAAAAATGTCTGAACATTATCCTCAAACATATTAAATTATAAAACAGTTTAACATAATCTTACAACAGAATAATGAACCCAACATAAAACAATGACGTGAAATAAAACATATTTTTAAAAAGTTGAAGTTAAACATAGAGGTCTGCTATTTAGAAGCAATGAAGTAAAACATTTTACTTCATCTAATTGTTTTTGATACATTCCTAATATATATGTTTTTTTTTCTATAGAGGCCAAATAAATATGAATGCAGAGAAAGGACATCACAGCATAATGAAAACATGCTGTAAGAAAATACCCGTTTTAAACAAATCAGATTTCTAATCAGTCTTTGCTTTTTGCTTTTGGTCTTTTCATACAGTTTCTGAAGTGTTTTATTATTTCTATTACAAATGTGTTGTTTCTTCTCTTTAGCACTGCTAAAAAGTGCCCCAGTGACCCCTATGAGGACAGCTGTCCATCACCTTTAGTCTAAACCAGGGCTGTCAAACTCATTTTGGTTCAGGGCCCACATTCAACCCGTCTGATCTCAAGTGGGCCGGACCAGTAATATAAGCTGATTTAAACTCTCCTGTGATGATCTCATCAACATCCTAATAAATAGACACAGTCGTGTAATATCTGTGATGTTGGTGCTTTCATCAAAAATGACTGGATTCTGTCCTTTATTTGGCTGCCCAAGTCTCCTGAGAGATCTTGTATCTGCAATCATCATCCTTGACACACTTCTGTTGGCAAAGGTCAACTGCTTTTTGGGGCACATGACTTCTGCAGCCTTCAGCATGCATTTTTTCCACAAGTTCACCACCTGCAAATGGTTTGGATGCTTGCACCAACTTTTTTGCAATAAGGCACCAAGATTTCACTGCTCTATCACTGACATCACGGCTGCAGTGAATGCCGACTGCTGGTTTTCTTTGTTTTTGTTCTTTCAGTCCAGTTAAAAGTTAGTTGACCTTCTCTTTTCTTAACTGCTCCTACAAATGATGATGATGATGGCGCTGAATATTATATTCTTTGAGCACTGCGACCTGTTCTTTGCATACCAAGCCAAGAGTTTTGCATTCAGCTCCATTAATAAATAAAAATACAAATTTTTCCCTGGGAAACTCAGTGCTCCACGTCAGCCTTTCTTCTTTTTGACAACGACATTTTGGTAATTATGGTGTAACACTTGATCAATTTTACAGCAGCGTGAGGCTTGGTAAACCAAACTGCATCTTATCCAGACGTGGCACGCGCTTACAAAGATATGCTGTTTATTTCTGGATCTCTTGTCTTGTCCGACATCGATTGTGGACCTCAAATCAGCATCTGAACGGGTCATATGTGAGAGGAAGTACCCTGCTCTTCATCTTTCTAGCGCAGACGGCGGCGAGATGTTTGGGCTGGAGTATGTTGAACCAGAGACCCAGCCAGTACCGCTCAACTGGGACAAGTCCGAGCCTGGTCCAACTGAGAGTCCACATCCTCTGTCCAGTCCACTCACTCCGAGCTCAGAGCTTCCTCTTCCCACACCGGAGACTCCAGCCAGGATCCTTCTGTTCTCCTCTCAGCTCGCTGACTCCCCAGCTGAAGATCAAACTGTGCCACCGCAGACCAAAATGGGTCAATATTCTTAAAAACAAAACCTTTTCAAACAAATACTACTTGCCAAAAAGTGAGTCTCCTGTTTGTTTAGACAAGAGCAAAGGATTTGCTGTTTTGGGTTGGTGTTTTTCTTTTTCCTTGTACGTACTGTAGATTATTTTTGTAACATTTACTTAACTTTGTGTTTGGTTGTTTCAGAAGATGAAGCTCCATCACCTTTGCCGCTGCTGTCTAGACCGTCTTCTGCACGCACTGGACCCATTAAGACCGGAGGGAGGGTCTTTGAGTTAGATCATCCACGCTGGCCTGCTCCGATGAAGGAGGTCATCGATCACCTCCTGACAAAGTGCCGGGGACAAAAGGACATGCTGGTGGACCAGGACTATGCAGCTCTGGTTCAAAGCTCCTGCCAAGACCCAAACAGCATGCTCCACCCCACAACAAAACATCTCCCGGTACATTAAACACCTCGCCAAAGTCCTTAACACTGCAACATCCCTGAACAGCAGCCCAGAAAAGCTCCAGGACAGACAAAAGCTGTGGCAGTCTCTCACTTCAGGAAGTGAGAACACGAGTGTCCCAGTTGTGCAGATGTCTGGTCCTGTCACTACTCCACCTCCACCTGCTCAGGCTCCCACCACATCTCTGACCCATGAAGCTGTGGAACAAATAGTCCAAAGCACGCCTGAGATGCAGCAGCAGCATGAACAACTGGACGCACAAAAAAGCCCCAAACCAAAATTGTCGTTCCTGTGGCCAGCCCAGGTCAAGGTACGAGAACGACAGTTCCTCCATCCACTTCTTCTATCAGCAAGGACCTGTCAGGTACTTTTACTGCTTTGCAAAAGTCTTTCAAATATACAGCACAGATGGCCTGACCAACCCTAAAATGCCCTTTGAAGATTTTTTAAAGACTGAATTTTTACAACGGGAGCTTCAGGCCTCAAAGAAGAGGGTGGAAGAAAAAAGACAACTGTAAAGAAAATGGACAGATACAGCTGCACCTGCTGGCCGCAAGTGTCAGTTCTACAAGCTGCCTCCAGAACAAGGCCCAGACAGCCTCCACATCCACACCGGCTTCCCAGGAGTAGCAGGGAATTACATTTACTGCCCTGCTAAAGTTTTCTACCTTTACAGAGAGATGGGGATGGAGAGGGAGATGTACTGGAACCACTTTCAGAAGTTTATATATTATAACATGCAGAGGCAGAGATGGGAGGAAGACCAGAAAAAATGAACCAGTAAAATGGGCTTATAATCTCATTTTTTAATATGTTTATATGTAGATGTTTGATTTTGACAGATGACCACTGTTGGTATTGCTGTAAATATCTATGTACATACAGTAGCAAACAAACTCTTTCTGGAAGGGCTGAGCGTGTCTTACATGTTGCACAAATTGTTTTATATTTACCAGTTACAGATACATTTGATGTGCTTTACTTTGTGACAATGTCATTTGAAATTAGATGTATCTTGCAAATGTGTATATCTGTGCAAATAAATAATTTGTAACTTTGTACAAGCAATATATGTTAATTGTTTAATAAATAAAACAAACATTTTACATCAAGTTCTCTCATAAAAAAAAAAAAAACAAAATAACCACCATGTACAGATAGTTAGAAAATAGTAGGTATCATTCATAAAAGACAACCCAAAAAACCTTTCACAATGTAAGATCATGCGAAAGTAAAAAAAAAACAAAAAACAAAACAAAAACAAACAAACTTGGAAATAAATACAAATTTACAATAATACAGGAACCAGGAACAGCAGTGCGATTTCCGTCCTGGTCGTGGAACCTCTTCAGGGTGCTGGAGGGTTTGTGAGATTTCGCTCATCCTGTCCATGCGTGTTTTGTGGATTTGGAGAAGGTGTTCAACCGTGTCCCCCGTGGTATCCTGTGGCGGGTCCAGGGAGCCTTACTCGGAGCTGTCCGGTGTCTGTATGACCAGATCAGGAGGTTGGTTTGCATAGCCAGCAGGAATTCATACGTGATCCTGGTTCATGTTGGACTCTGGCAGGGCTGCCTTTTGTTAACTGTTCTGCTCTTCATGGACAGAAATTCTTGGTGCAGCCAGGGTTCAGAGAGGAACCACAGGATTACCTCTCTTCTCTTTGTAGACAATGTTATCTTGTTGGCTTCATTGACATAGGACCTTCAGCGTGCATTGGAACGGTTTGGAGCACAGTGTGAAGCAGCTGGAATGAGCACTGTATAGCAACTGAGTCACAAAGAGTACACTGGAATGCAGTTTGTTGGTAGTACATAGTTAAAACAACCTGTAAGGGTGTGATACTACAGTGGGCTAGTGACCAGAAAAACTAGATTTGGCTCAAGAAGGGAGCAGCAGGAGACTGACGTTGGTTTTGATCCCATATATTGTGGACAGAGACATTTACAGTGGTTGACAAACACCAAGGCAAGTGGATGGCCATCAATATATACCTATACATACAAACACTTCAAAACTCGAGCTTGATAACAACAATGCATAGTTGTTTATGCGTTGAGATATCCAAGTCCAACAAAAGTCAATTTCCATTTTAAGAGTCCAGCAAAGGTTAGTTTCACCACAAGAAAAAAAAACCCCAACCCGCCCACAGTTCATCAGAGAAAGTTGAGTGAACTTGAATTTTTGGATGTGAAAGTGCATAATAGTTCAATGACTTGGGTGAGAGTTTTTTAAAGGGCTACCACGAACCCCCTACCAGTCTGGTGGAGGGATGTGGCTGTGCAACACGCTGTGGCAGTTCCCAGGGTCTAGCTCATTTTCCTGGGCCTGGCCTGGATAATCAGGACCAAAGTCTCAACAAATCTCATGTTAACCATAACTATTAAGCAAGCTAACATGTCAAACATATCTCAGTGTATACACAATTCATGAAAATATAGCACAAAATGCACTATACGCGATTAATCACATTCCATAAAGTGCTAAAACATTAGCTATTAGCTAAACCTGGTTACCTTATTCAGTGTCATCCAATTCATTTCCAGTCAAAAGTGCTATGCTATAGTGCTACAAATATCAATACATCTATTGAAATACACAAGATAGCAAAAAGCACTCAAAAAGGCATAAAACACACAAATTTCATTTACAACAATGTGGTTCTTACTTCTCAGAGCAAATCATTGTCTATTTTTGACGGAAACAGACACAAATTTTCTTGAAAGGAATGCTAACTGTGCACATGTTATTGAATGGCAGTGGCTAAGCTACTTTAGCTAAACAATGAGTTGACTCACCAATTTCACCAAAACCACAACCAATGTCAAAGAACCATGCTCTGTTTCTGGACCGGATAAAGGGCTCCTACAACATAACATGCACTACTTCAACAACAAACGGAAATAAACAGTTAGGTGACAAAAGTGATTGGAAACAGACCTGTGCCTTGTTTCTCATTTGGCCTCACCACCGCTTCTAACCATAATGAATCACAGTACCATAAGTGTACACGATTGCTGTAGGAACATCGGCAGACGGACTGACAGAGCAGCTGCTGCTGCTGCAACACTCACCAACCCCGCCCAATGTACAATCAGCCGACATTATTTCTCCAATATACCCATTCTTTGCACATTGCTGTTGCTGTCTCGTAGGATCTGGTGTCGGCAGCTGTCATACCTTAGCCTTGTGTAGTGGATCCTTGACTAAGATTGGACTGTATAGGACAACTTGGAGTTTCCTAGACATTGACAGCTAGTACTTCATGATCAATAAGTACCTGGAGTGCTGTCAGTGTAAGGAGAAGGCCAGAGGGTGGTTAGAGCAGCTGGTCCTCACCTACAGCTGTCAGTTTCCTGCTGTACTCACAAATAAGAGGCAACAGTCAACCAAATTTTAGGTGTTATTGTGTAAAACATTGTTTAGAACAGAGCTTAGCAACATTTATGACTTGAAGTGCCAATTTGAAATCGTCTCCTTGACCGCTGTGCCATCGCCAACTATAATGTGAACTCTAATACAGATAAATACAAAATCCCATTATATCTGAGGTGTTAATTGAGAAACAGCAAGTCAAATAGCTTTTATGAACATTTTTGGCATTAAATAAAAAAGTGTTTTTATAATAATATTGCATTTTTACAAGCACTTTTAATGTGTTGCATCTCAGAGCGCTTTACAATTTAAAACAAACAACTAAATAGAAAGAAAAAAAACCTGAATCAACCCAACCCTTGATGAGCGGGGTCACTGGTCAGGGTCTTGACCGTCTCTTTGATGGCCTGGTTCTCCGCTGCGAGTTCTTATTTTTTGTAGGAGAAGGGTTGCATCTCTGAAAATGCCTTTAGTGTTTTTAACACATCACTGTAACATTTTCATATGATGGAGGACATATAAAGAAAATTTAGCTCAAAATTGAAACATTTCTGAGCTGCAATCCGGATCCAAACTGTATGGCTGGTTAGCTCACCATTTTTTGTTGCATTGGAAATGTTAGGTTGGGGGAATGTGGGCTGGAGCAAGGGAGCGTAAACAGACAACTCTCAGCAACATGGAGGGGAAGTGGGGGTGGGATTGCTCCACAACTTGGGAAGATTTTGAAAGAACTCTTGCCCCACTGCAAAAACGATGTTCTAGAAAACAATGAAGGTTTTTTTGGGGAAAAAAAGACATAATCCTAATTAAAAGACTGCTTTTAAAAGAGCTGAAAAGATGATTGGAGTGGGTCTTAAACAACCAAACGACCAAAATGTCCAGAACACAGGACAGGAAAGAAAAAGAGGAAAATCCTTAGAGAAAGAGGTCAATATCCAATAATAAATGAGGCATCAGTTGTACTGTCAGGTAATCAGAACAGTGTACTGTTGACACAAGCCTGGGTTCTTCAGGGCCACTGGACTTTCAGGTTGATGACTTGTTTCTTAAGCATGTCAAGTGTTTTACAGTCAACATCAGTGTTCAAGTGCATGTCTTTTTTTAATCCTCTGTTACTGTTTACCACATCCCATCATAAACTGCAGCTTACTTCCCAGATTATTTTTTTTATCAGATTATTAGGCTGTTATCAGATAATTAGGTTGAATAAAGGTTGTCATAATCACATCATGAGGGACCATGTGTCCAATCATACAGAAAAATGTGATAAGAAAAGCTTATACATATAGTGAAGCAACACAAGTCTATTTACATGAAGATTACCACAGTTGTATTGTTATTATAAATCCATCAGCTGATCATATTTTGCTAAAATCAGATTACAACTACATTTAATTGTGAAAATATCTGAGTGTTGTAAAATGTTTAAGATAATCAGATGTGAAGCAGCAAAACGAAAATTTCATCACAAATATCTCTTGTAATCATCAGATTATAATAATGATCAGACTATAATTACAGTTAGTCACAAATTTCTCTACTACTTCAAGTTACTTCATTTTTTTTTTCTTGTCCTGTCCAACAGCTGAGCGAGCAGATAAGATCTGAAGGCCTCTTGTGTTGGACGGATTTTACTGTTACAATAGGGGGTTATGGGTCTTCAGACAAATTATGTGTATATTGTTAAAAACTATAGGAAATAATTCAAGTTTCTTCTAAAATTACACTTCTATTAGACTCAGTGTCCTGCTTTTTGAAAAACACGATCATTCCCAGCTGTCCTCAGAGGAAGGAAGTGTTTCAGAATTTAACATGCAGATTTCCATGAGATCCAAAGAGCTGACTCACCTTGAGGAGGTGCTTAAGTCCTGGTATCCCTATACTCACAACAATAAAGTAATTATATATTTCAAAAAGAGTCTTTTTTCTTTTCAAATAAAAGTAGAATAAACAAACTTGTTTAATTAGTATTTTATTACAAAGATTAAATGGTGTTTTATTCAACTTTAATCTCCAGTTTCTCTAAAATAAAGTTAATGCAAACATTCAAAATACCTCACATTATCAAACAAGGATTTGAAGCTACCTTAGATCTTATCATTTTTAATTCTATTTGGGAGGGACTCCTGGAAATGGCTGAATTAGAGATTAGTGAAAGATGTTACACTACCCTCCTGCAAGACACAACAGTAAGGCAGCACGAAGAGAGCAGGAAGACTGAAGCAGATGCTAGAAATAATGCAGATCTGCAGAGTCCACCCAGAGACCTGCTCTGCATGATCACAGCGTTTATCTGAAGTGTTTCTGCTGAAGTACCAGGAAACCAGGACAGGAGTTTGGTCCTGTTCTCCTGTGAACCTCACCACCTGGAATGACAGAAGAAACTGCAGGTTGAAGACTAGTTAACTAACTGGTTGAATTCCAGTTCAGAACATAACAAAACAGGTGTTTTGAGGACAGGTTTGGTCAGAAAGGAAGTGGTTATTAAAAAGGAGAAGGAGAAACAATGAAGCTCCTGCGTTCGTCTAAGAAGAAGTGCTGCTAAAGGTCAGAGCAGAGTTATAAAGATTTGATTTGTCTGCTATGATTGCAGCCAGAGGGGAGGGACTCCTCAGGAAGCGAGGTAGAAGATGAAGAACAACGCCCTCTTTCCTTCTCCCGTACATTCTTTCAACGGCTGCCTCTGCATCAGCGTCGCTCAGGAGACGACAAGAATGCCAAAGTATTTCTTGAGTTGCTCAAGGAAAACGAAGGTGAGCACGGTGTGAGGAATCAAGCGGATCCCAGCAGGAACAAGACCCTGAAAGGAGACAGAACGTTGGCTCAATCTGGGTACAGTTTATCCATCTATACACATATTCATTTGTCCAACCATCTTTGTATCCATTCACAATTTTCCTGTATCAACCGCTCCTGGTTCTACCTTGTAGAAGGCCAGAGGACCGAGCCTGGCTGTCTCCTTAAGGCAGTGTAGAACTCCCTGCAAAAAGATGTAATGGGAGAGCAGACATCAGCCAAAGAACCAAAGTCCCAGCCACAAAGGCCTCCTCCCTGTACCCTTACAGTGTATTCCCTTTGGAATTCATCAGCCTCGTCTTCAGCACATCAAGGGGTTGACACAGGAAGGTGGCACAGCCCCTGCAGAGAAGGAGTTTCCAGATGAAGCTCTGCAGACACGAATCTCTCATTTAGGCACAGAGAGTTTCAACTCACAGCAATGAAGCTGGACAGGAAGTGCGTCAGGATGTTGTCTCCCATCATTCCCGTTCCCAACACCAGCTGCTTGGCCTGGTCGTAACACGCAAGCTGTGAGGACCAAAGTGTAAGCATTATGAGCTGCAACTTTTACACTGTCCCTTTACAGCCTTCTCCAAAAGCTGGAGCACATCAGTAAAGTCAAACCATCTGGTTCTCCTGTTGAAGGTAAGATCTTGTTTCCAGTGATCCCATTTTACTAGAGCAACCAAGAGTTCCACAGAACCGAGAAACATGCATTTGTGCGACCACTTTTAATGAAAAATAATATCTAAACGCACGTATGTACGCTTTTCAGGCTTCCGCTTTCAAAACTATTGCGTTCACGCATCACTACACAAGTTTTTAAGTTTGTTTTCAGGCTTTACGTACAAATTGAATGTGCATCTAAAGTTAAACTAGTTTGGACCAATCAAGGATTCTGATTTGACACCTCACACTGGAGCGCTGGGTGCCACCACCGGGGCCATACAATGGGGAAGCGATCACAGACTCACCCACTGCTAATCACCAACGCTGTGTTTTTGACAGTGTTAGCTCTGGAACTAGAAAACCACCATCTTTCTTCAAATTCACTCCAAAGTGCCTGCAGGATTTTGAAAGACAACAAATATTCCTCAGAGAAACGGAATTGTTTGGCTGTACTACTTGTACAGCGTTGCCGCGCCGGACATCATTTCCGGGTGAGCGTAACCAGTGTTTGGTGTTTGTCTTTGCTGCTCTCGTCATTGAGAGTCTGTTTTGTTAATTATTTGTGTTGGTGTTCAAACATTATAAGTGTCTTCTTTAGCATTCTAGTGAGTAACCACTGCTGTCTAAGCAGGTTTGCAACATAGTTTCTTCCCCTTAGCCAAACACCGCTAGTCTTTGCTAAGTGCTAGCATAGCCTCCACCTGGTCTGTGTTAAGTGTAGCCTTATTTTAGACTTGGAGGCCAGGCTAGAGCAGTTAGAGGCGCGGCTACGCACGTCGGATGCTAAGCCTGTTAGCCAAATTATTACCCGCAGTGCAGCTCGCAATACCGGAACGAAACTGCAGAGCACCCAAGCCCCTCCCTGGCAGCAGCCGGGGAAACCCCAGGATGGGTTTGTACCCGTGGGAAGGAAGCATAGTGTTAAACGTACACACCTAGAGCAACTGAAGCTCTCGCTGCATAATCAGTTTTCTCCCCTCGGCAACACGCCAGATGAACCGTCAACTCTAGTTATCGGCTCCTCTGAAGTTAG
>BNCR01000493.1:0-28586 GCA_014656515.1 Oryzias celebensis
ACCTGCGTCAGGGGACCTGCGTCAGGAGGCCCAGATTATAACAGCTGCATCAAGGGACCTACCTCAGGAGACGCATTTTTAGGAGATCTGCATCAAGAGACCTGTGTCAGGGGAGCTGCGTCAGGAGGTTACCACTTCATGACCCTGTTCAGTGGAATATAGGTTTAGGAAACCAGCATCAGGAGGCCCTGCATCAGAGGACCTGCGTCAGGAGGCCCACTATGTGACACCTGCGTCAGGGATCTACATCAGGAGATGCACTTTTGGAGATCTGCGTCAGGAGACATGTGTCAGAGGAGATCTTTAGGAGTCCTGTGAAAGGAGAACTGCGTCAGTGAAATCAACTTAAGGAAACCTGCATCAGGAGACCTGCGTCAGGAGGCCTACCTTCTTTCACCTGCGTCAGGGGACCTACCTCAGGAGATTCAATTTAGGAGATCTGCGTCAGGGGAGTTGCCTTAGGAGACCTGTGAAAGGACACCTGCTTCGGTGGAATCCATTTTAATAATCTGCATCAGGAGACTTGTGTCAGGGGACCCTGCGTCAGGAGGCCCACTATATGACACCTGCGTCAGGGGACCTAACTTAGGAGACGCACTTTAAGAGATCTATATCAGGAGACCTGTGTCAGGGGAGCTGCTTTAGGAGACCTGTTGAAAGGAGAGCCTGCGTCAGGAGAACCACTTTGTGGCACCTGCGTCAGGGGACCTACTTCAGGAGATTCAGTTTAGGAGATCTGCGCCAGGGACATGTGTCAGATGAGCTGGCTGAGGAGACCTGTGAAATAAGACCTGCGTCAATGGAATCCACTTAAGGAAACCTGCGTCAGGGGACTTGCGTCAGGAGGCCTACTTAATAACACCTGCATCAGGAGACCTGCGTCAGGGACCTGCGTCAGGAGGCCCAACTTTATTCACCTGCGCCAGGAGGCCCACCTTATAACACCTGCTTTAGGGACCACAGGAGACGCACTTTAGGAGATATGCATCAAAAGAGTGCTGTGTCAGGGGAGCTGCGTCAGGTGGTCCACTTTATGACACCTGCGTCAGGGGACCTACTTCAGGAGACTCACTTTCGGAGATCTGCGTAAGGAGACATGTGTCAGGGAACTGCCTTAGGAGACCTGCTTCAGGGGACCTGCGTCAGGAGGTCCACTTTCACTGTAAAAAAAAATGTTTTTACGGAATAATACCGGCAGCTGGAGTTACCAGAGAAATTCAGTAAAAAGTACAATTTTTACCGTAAATTACATTTACATATACAGTGATTTAAATCACAGTTGACTCACTTTAAAAACCTGTTAAGACAACAAAATTTAGCAGTTTAAATATCGTAACTTCCTTGTAAATAATTAACTTTTTTATGTAATTCTTACATCAGCTAGATGCTTAATGTACATAAATATTTTGTAGAATTAATTGAAAATTATTGAATATAAAGTGTATGACACTGTAAGAACCACAGGTAAAAGTCCTTTGTTTAGCAGACTTTTTTTGCAAAATGCATAGAAAGTCCTTTCTTATTGTATTGTCTTTTTGTGTATGTTCAACATAGGATTACTGTGAAAACTAAAACTTAAAACTGCAATTTAATCTACTTTATATGGTACTTTCTTCCTACGTTACCATTAATTCAAGTACCATACATGTGGATATTGTTTTCAAAAACATAAAAATAAAAGTCAATCATTAGATTTTGCAGATAACAATAATCCAACAGTCCTTTAAAACAACAGACAACAGAGTTTTGTTCAACATTTATTGAGAAACAACTGAGCTGATGCATCTTAACATGACATCTTTTAGTTGTCTTACAGAGAAATTTGTCACATCACCCAATTTGTTGAACATTTTAAGAACATTGTGAAATAACAATAGAAAAAAAAAAAAAAATCAGAAAATGTGCTATTTAAAATCACAATACAATAGGTATTCTCTAAGAACATTGTAACATTGTAGAATTTATGGGGTCAATTTTGAATCTTTCTAAGGTAAATGACAAAACAGATTATAAAATCAAAAATGAATAAAGAAATTTTAAACTTGAAAGTACACATTGTAAACTTGAGGGAATTACTGAAACTATAAAAATAAACTGTAAATTAAAAAAAAAAAGTAGACTAGAAATAAATATCGAAAATGTAAAAGAAATAGATTTTAAAAGAGGCAAAAAAAAACTAAACCCTTTTCACGTTTAAATTTTCCACATATTTTTGAAATTTCCAATACTTCTTTCAAGTTTAAAATGTGTACTGTTGAGTTTAAAGCTAGTTTTTTATATTTACAACATTATTTTTCAATAGTTCTTTAAGTTTAAAATGGTTACTTTGGAGTTTAAAACTGTATTCAATTTTTTTTAAACAAAGTTATTTTTCAAAATTTCAATAATACCCCCAAGTTTAAAATGTGTACTTTCGAGCTGAAAACTTTTTACACATTTTTTACTTTTTTTATGTACAATGACCAATTTAAAAAAAAAAAAAAACTTCTCCAAATTTATAATCTGTTTTTTTTATCACTTTAAGATGATACAAATTTCATTCCATAACAAGTCCTTAATGTACATGAACATTGTAAATAACTTTAGAAAACCTCAGAAATCTTACAATTCCTTGGATAAACTTGAGGAACATTGTAAAGAAATACAGAAAAAGAAAGAAAACTTACAATTGTTCTCTCTCAAATGGTCAGTCAGTCAATAGTCCATAGAAGCTCACTGAATCCAGTCCACATTCAGGAATCAGGCCACTCGTGATCAGAAAGCTCTTGGATGAGGGTAAGGATTCAAGGATTCACAGAGAGGCGTGAAGAATTTTTACTTTCCACTTTTGTTCCTTTTTCCGGATTGATTGAGAAAAAGCATCTATAACAAATGAAAAGCAAAATCACTTTTCTGATTTTATCCTAACATAGTGTCACAGATGTAATATCAGTCTGTTGTAGTACATGAGTGATAAACCTAATTCATGTTAAGTATTTCATGCGTCCCTCATTCATTGATGTGCGCAGATGTCCATCGAGGGTAATCAAATACAAAGAAGTATGAATAAACCACGCAAAGATCAGATAACCCACGATTCATTGAATTTCTTCACTTTGACTTTAAGAGCACTGGGAAGAAATCACATTGTGTCAGCACCAAAATTAAAGCATTAAAAATATTGTTGTGTTTTCAAATATAAAACAATTAGGGATGTAACGATACAATCAAGCCACTATTCGATTTGATTCATGGTTTTAAAATCACGATTACAATTTTTTTTTTATCACAACAGATTAAAGGTATTTTAAGGCCAAGTATGTTTTCTTTTTGTCCCTTACAACAAACTGTTTTCCTAAAAAAAAAAGATTTAATAAAGTAAACAATTATACATAAATTATACAATTATACGTCAATCATGCATGACGTTTAAGGCACAAATGCAATACATAATGACGTTTGGAGAAAGCATTTCTAAATTTAGGCACAAATCGTTTTTTACATTTTCTGCTTCGATGAACATGTTGGCAAGTTTGAATCTGTTTTTAACAGATTCATGAATTATCGTTACAGCCATAAAAACAATGTTATAAATAAAACAATGGTTTTTGGATTACTCAGAATATTTTAGTTAGTTTTTATGTGCTAAATTAGATCAATTTGGCTTTTTTCTTTGTTGTACTTTTTTTTAATCATTCAAGATTGAAGAATTGCCCCTAAGTGGTGCAAAAGTAAAGGTTGTAAAAGTCTGTTATAATAAGACGACCCTTTAAATTGTGTTTTGATATTTTACTGTGCCACAATCTCCCAAATTTAAATAAAATTACCCCAAAATGAGGCTTTTCACCCCAATTATGTTAGCCAGGGATGCTCATTCTTGTTCCTCTGTATCTCTTCCCCTGCCAGTTTTCCAGATCTCCAAGCCCAGCTAGCTGTTGATCAGCTAAATCAGATGTCTCCACATACTGATTGAATGAACACGCTTGGTCCAGGTAATCAGCAGCAAACAATTCAGGGAGAGTTGGAAAACAGGCAGGGTGGTAGATCTTGAGGACCAGGGATGAGCAGCCCATGGTGAGATTAAAACCAGATTCATTAGATCAATTAATTACAGGTCATGATTAATTAATCCCACCCAAAAAATAATTGCATGACAGCACTCATAAATATGTACCTTTACAGAAACTCCAGGGTTGAAGCCAGCTCAGTTGGATAATGAATGCTAAAGCAGAAGTAGCTTCCGAACATCAGGCACAGTGCTGAAAAGAAGGACGGGATGTTGTTGTGCACGATGAAACGATCCAAACTCAGCATGAACCTCCTTGAGGAAAAGCAAGACTGTCCTAAAAAGCAAAGAGAATAAAATATGATTAATGGAGATCAATGGATAAAGTAAAAATATCACATATGTACAATGTGCAAAGACAAAACTTTTAGAATAATGTAACGTTAGAAGAACATGAAACTTCACTTACCACATACAATAACAGTTGGCGTCAAGGGCACCTGGTCAAGCTGGACCTCATCCGCCAGGGATGTATCTTCTATGTAGAAGAACATGGCATCCTCCTCCTCATTGAAATAGCAGAGCAAAAGCAGGAGCATCTCTTTAACATCTTCTGAGCAGCCAACTCTGCTCTCCTCGCATCACCTGCAGCCTTGTTAGAGTCTGAAGAAACTTCTTGCTCTTGTTGATGCAAAATGATTTCATGTAGTCAAGCAGCCGCTTTCCCTTCACATCCAAATTGCATGTGAATGTTTCTTTAAGACCAACCCCTGTAAGTTCCTTAAAATGGACTCACATCCCAAGTTCCTCAAACAAAAAAGGCCACTTCTCTGTCAGATATTTAATATTCTTGCCTTGGTTGACATGTTTGCGCTGTGTATAAAAAGTTGCTTTCATTAGATGTTTGACCTGTTCGGGATTTGACTCGGATTGCTGAAACATTGTCTTAAGTGTTTCCTTCTTGTTGTCTTGGCTCTCTGGGGTTTCTCCGAGGGGCAGAAATTTTAAATCCCATTTAACACACCCGTAAGTATCCTGCATTGCTGCTCTTTTTTCCAGTGGAATCTCCTCCGTATCAGAATCCCCAGAAGGATGTTTTCTCTTCCTTATTTTGGGTGTTGAGCTGCGTCTCACATTCTCAACTCTGTTTTGAATCTGTTTCACGAGAGAGTGGTACCCGGGTCCAATAACGTCTCCCTCTATCACATCCTGCAGAGATTCAGGATATTTCGCCACAATCTTTCTGGCAACTGCAGTACAATGTTTTTTACTTATCTGAGTGCACGTTTTCACCATTTCTGCAACAAGGGTGCGAACCATTTCCCTCCTTAGTTTTGGGCCAGGTCTTTTTTCCCTCTCCAAAGACTGTACAAGTTCCTCAGGAAACTTACTCCGTGGAATTTCATATCTGTCCTCCCTATGTATATTCAATCCTGGGCTACTGGAGGATGTGGATGAGGAACTTCTCGGTGACAAAGACAAAAGTGACGATGACTGTGCCGGTGAGGTGTCCACAAATGATGATGATGTGCTGTTCTCTGGTGTTTGGTCTGTAGCGAAAAAGAAACAAACAATATGAAACAAAGCTTACACTACACTGTCAGTGTTACCCATTCACATTCATATCCATTTTTGAGCATCACAAAACTCATTTATGATGTTTGACTCACATTTCAATTTCCAGGCAGCAAGAAGTTTCCGAGCTTGTACAGGTCTCAAAGCTGGCAGCAAATCAGCCTCTTCTATGAATCGTTGATCATCATGCAACTCCACTCCAATGGACTGCAGGTGTTCTTCTAGGATGTTTTTTTGTAGGCTCTGGTAGTTCTGGTAAGACTTCCATAATGGCAGTGTGGAGGAAAGTAGGTTCTGATTCACTCATTTTCACGTGTAAGGAATTAAGATCACCTTGAATCAGAAAGAAAAAAAAATTGGACACAATTTACACAGCATAAAGTAAGATTGGGATATATGTTTTTTGATTTATCTGCAAAGTGTAGAGTTTACCAGGAAATATGTTTTTTTTTGGTTGCTCTATTTGAGAAAATGTTCAGAATAATACAATGACTAGGTTAACAACCTTGAATGTGATTCAATCTTATTTTGACACTATACTGTGTTTTAATGAAATGACTTGATGCCCGTCGAGAATGTAAGACACCAAAGAATAAAAATCAGCGAAGTCATTAATGTTAACACACTGTAACATGGACCTGTCCTTTGACACAGAGTACAGATGGTAGTCAGGGAGCTAGTCTGCTTTCAGAATATCCATCAGAAAATATACAGCATCGTCATTCTGAATCAAGGCAAGAAGAAGTTCTCCAAATTCTATGCATTCATCATTCCTGTACGCAAGAAGGTGTCCGTTTTTATATGTAGTGCCTTTATACTCCAACTCTGTGGAAACTCTGGTACTACTTTCTTCAAATGCAAAGTCCCTTAAGGCATGTTTAATAGCATCACTGTAAAGGTTAGAATAAAATACACAGCTGTCTTTGACTCGCAGCAGATAACTACAGCCCTGCCCAGCTAAAAGATATGCCTGATACAACTGGTGACGCTCTGACAAAGTTTGATAAATGTTTATGAAGTGCCTGGCACATCTTTTAAAGTAACTATGCTTACTTTCAAAACGAATAGTCCATAGTCTTATCAATGGTCCAAATTTTAAAATCAGTGCTGGATAGTGACGTAAAAAATGGTGTTTGGGTTTTAAAGAATTATCAGGAAATAATAACTTTCTTGAGTCCAAATATTCTTGAATCAGAACATCAAGATATGCAATCTGGGGCAAAGATATTTTTTGAGAACATATCAGATCTACAATGTCTTTTAGCTGAAGAGCTAACTGCCATACTTCATCCTGCAAGTTTTGCACTTTGTCACCAATTAATATCGGTAGCAACCTTAATAAATTCCAATTTTGGATTGCTTGACCTGAGAGCTTTGATCCTTCTGAGTTGACAGCACATGGTTTTGCTAGTGCCTCAGATCCTTTGTATTTAAACTGTTTGATACGTCTGTTTAAGAGTGTATATGTAAACCATTTCTTTGTTTTAATCATATTTTTTATGAATAGTGCTACATCATATGACAGGACACCTTCAAATATGTCATGGCCTAAACAAGGTGGCAGGCCAGAATGACAGACGTGGAAAGACTCAAGTGTATTAAAAACAGAACTTACCTTTAGTCCTTTGTTGTCTTGAGTGTTCTCAGCCTGAAGATTGGAAACAACTGTATCATAGGTCTCTGGAGTACGCTGTGGACCACAAATGTTTGGATTACTTTCAAACTCACCTCTCGTAATTTCACAATATCTGCAAAAATATTGAGAGCGACTGAAGCTTTCAGTAAACCCACCAATAGTGTGAGAGCCCAAATTATCACCAGCAATACAGTATAAAGCCCCTTTCATTGTTTCTCCATCTACAGTTATCCCATCAGTTTTTAGGACTTTCAGATCTGCCAACAACTTTGAGAAAACCTTGGTTATTCCAAACTGTTTAAGGTCTTTTTCAACACACAACAAAACAAGAAACATCTGATCAGTGTTGGATCGCACGTAAATTGGCAAGTTTGCCACAGAAAGATAGACTGCAAGAACTTTGTGTGTGTTTTTAACAGAACCCAGGGGGTTCACAATTTCAAGCGCATCTTGGTACAAAATTAACTTCAGGCATTGTGGATTTTCAATTAAAAATTGGTTTGATTTAAAATTATGTCCATCGGTTATATCAGAAAATACATCAGTGTCAGTCTCAGACTGCTGTGAAACTCTGTACTTCCATAAATCGGACTGCAAAAGGCTTTTCAATGTTTGTGTCACTGGGATCTAATAGGCAGACTTTTGTTTCATATTTTCATCTATTCCTAATTTCACTTTTTTTGGTTCTGTATATTTAAACATTTGAGTGAATGTTTGACTCTGTGAATATGTTGTTCTTAGTGGGCCCAGATGACAAACTGAAAACAAATCAGCCTCTTAAATACTATTGCAGATTTGTGCAATTGTTTCATCTGCAAAGCCCATGTCTGTTTTTAATGATGAACTAACTTTGGATAATGTATAATCTAGTACCATCTCGTGCACATTTTGTATTTCCTCAATAATAGTCTGAATGGTTGAAGCAGGAACAAGGAGTTGTCCTTGCAGTTTGAGGTAAAATAGACATAGATTTCTGAGATATGGTTCACTAATGTCCTCAGACATATCAGTGTTGACGTTTGTTGGAGTTGTTGGAGTAGCTGCATTTGCGCTTTCCAAAACATTTCCACCATCACTGACATTAGAGGGCTGAGAACGTGTTTCCCTATACATTTCACTGATGCTTTCAGGTGAGCATGCTCTATGGTTCCTAGACATGTGAGCAGTAAATGATGACTTTACTTTAAAGACATGTTCACAACCAGTTACAGGAGATGACACGGATCTGCTTTCTGCAATGTGGTCTTTTAAATGAGACACAAGGTCTTTCACAGTGTAAAAATTGCGCACACATAGTGAAACTGCACATTTAAAGTTTGCAATAATGGCTGTAGAATCACTCTGTGGTGCAGTCACATTGTAAATGCGATAAAAAATGGCCCTTAAAAGCAGAGTAGGTGCAAAATGTCTTCCCACAATTAGCACTGACACATTTGAAAAAACATCGAGGCTCATTCCTATGAACTCTGCAATGCAAGACATAACCCTTCAATGTGTCTATGTTTTTATTACAAAAAGCACAAGTTATCATTTTTAGAAGTTAATAGTTGCTTTTACAGCCACAGTCACCGCGAGAAGCCCTGAAGCCTGTAGCACTGACAGAGCTAGCTTAAAACACCTGCAGCATGCACTTAGCTGGAGGAAATAAATTGCGTACTTACCGTGCAAACTCCAAAGTTTTTACTTGAGTCTTTTCCAGAAAATCAAATAGAATGTTGAAAATTGTTCCTACAGATCCTCATATACAGAAAAAATACGGCAGTTGCTCATCAAAAGTCCCCCGTTCTCTGCACTTTTCCTGCTTTCCGACTCCTGCTCGTTAGTGACGTCAGCCACAGAATTTGAACGAGTCTTCCCTCTCACTGTGTTCAGCCAATGAGAAATCTGTGTCACTTGACCATGTGACACACTGAAATTCAAATCAGGTTACTGCAGGCCTCTCTTCAATATGATGCAGACTAAAATAAAAAATACAAAAATAAAATATTTTCAGCTTGTAAGTCTAAAAGAAGGGTGATTTAAAAAAAAAAGAAAAATGTATATGGTTAAATTTGGATCAGCTTAAAGTTAATGAAAAACAAAATTGAAAATTTGAATTAAAAGAAATGAACATTTTGAAAACAAGACTTTTTACATTTCAAAAATGAAAAATTGAAAACAGTTTTAAATTCGAAAGTAGCCCTCACTTTTTAAACTTGAAAGAAGTACTGATCCTTTTAAAAATATGTGTAAATTTAAATCTTGAATGACAATTTTTACAAAACTACACCTAGAACTGACAAAAAAAAAGTTTATTTGTAATTTCAACTTTTTTTTGTTGAGCTCAAAGGCTCGCCCCCATGTGAAAAATAGGATCAGCTCAGCAGCAAGTATTTGAAAACTGAATTGAAATTGAAAACTGAGCACTGAAAGCAAAAAGGGAAAAGGAAAAGTTTGAAGATTTTTCTATTGGTTAACAGCTTTAGCACTCTTGTTTTTTTTATTCAAGTTTTAAATTTGCATATATTGTGTGTGTACATTTTAAAACTTTAATTTTTTTTTCTCATCCATCCATCTTCTTCCGCTCACACGGGACCAGGTCGCAAGGGCAGCAGTTTAAGCAAAGATGCCCAGACTTACCTCTCCCCGGCCACTTCCTCCAGCTCCTCTGGGGGCCTTCAGGACGTTCCCAGGCCAGCCGAGGGACAGTCTCTCCAGTGTGTCCTGGATAATCCGCCTATCAGTCTAATGCTACTATCTTCTTTCACTCTTAAACAAGACCTCAAGATACTTAAACTTCTCCACCTGGGGTAGGAGCACTCCACACACCAAGAGAGGACAAACTACCTTTTTCCGGTCAAGAACGGTGGCCTCAGACTTAGTGGTGCTGACCCTTATTACAGCCGCTTCAAACTAGGCTTAAAACTGCTCTAATGCATGCTGGAGGTCTTGGCTCTATAAAGCCAACATGACAACGTCAACTGCAAAGAGCAGAACCTGTGGTTCCTAAACCAGACGCCCTCTGGTCACTGACAGTGCCTAGAAATTCTGTCCATAAAGACTATGAACAAAACTGGTGATAAAGGGCAGCCCTGCCGGAGTCCAACATGCGCCGGGAACAGGTCTGACTTACTGCCGGCTAATCGGACCAAGCTCCTGCTCTGGTCATACAGAGACTGGACAGCTCTGAGTAAGGCTCCCCGGACCCCATTCTACCAGAGCATCCTCCCCAGGACACCACAAGGGACGCGGTTGAACAGCAAATTCACAAAACACATATGGACTGGATGAGTCAACTCCCACAAACCCTCCAGCAACCTAAAGAGGGTGTAGAGCTGGTTCACAGTTCCACAACCAGGATGGACACCACACTGTTGTTCCTGGATCTGAGACTGGACTATTGGACGGACTCTCCTCTCCAGTACCCTAGCATAGACTTTCCCTGGGAGGGCGAGGAGTGTGATTCCTCGGTAGTTGGAACACACCCTCAGGTTCCCCCACCACCCCTGTCTGCCAATCCAGTGGTACAGTTCCCGTCTGTCACGCAATGCTGCAAAGACACTCACACAGCATGCAAAGACTTGAGGTACTCAGAGCAGGCTTCTTCCACTTTCGATGGAGCCTTGCCAACAAACACAGAACAAATATGACTACCTCATTGACGTCAGCTTTGGTGATGTACAGCCCCACCCCAAAATCCACAGCCTCAGCTTCCTCAAGAGAAGGCGTGTCAGTAGGATTGAGGAGATCCTCAAAGTATCCCTTCCATTGCCCGACAATGTCCTCAATCGAAGTCAACAGCCTCCCACGTGCACCGTAAACAGAGCCTACAGAAAATTGCTTTCCCCTTCTGAGGCGTCAGACCATTTGCCAGAACCTCTTTGAGGTCATTGCCCACGTGGGCAGTGAAATCCCCCAGGAGGACGATGGAGTCCCCTGTAGGGGCACTTTCCAGTATCCCTCCAAGAGACACCAAGAAGGCCAGGTTTTCCAAACCACTGTTTGGCCAGTAGGTTGGAAACACAGTAGAGAGCTATCCCCCAGCTAACCCTCTCGTCCACCAGTGTGAACTCCAACACTTGGCGGCTGAGCTGGTGGCTCACAAGTAAGCGCACCCCAGCTAGCTGCCTCTCAATATTGGCAACTCTAGAATGGTAGAGAGTTTAACCCCTCTCGAGGGACTGAGTTTCAGAGCTCAGGCTGAAAATGGAGTTGAGCCCAGCTATATCTGGCCAGTACCTTTTGACCTCTTGCACAAGCTCAGGTTCCTTCCCTTCCAAAGAGATGATGTTCCATGTCTCAAAAATCCAGTTCCATGACCAGGGTTTGAGCCGCCAAGGCACTTGCCTTCAACTGCACCCAAACCACAATGCACCTACCCCTTCTGAGCCTCCTGCAGGTGGTGGGCCCACTGGAGAGTGATCCCACGTCGCTCCTTTGGGCTTGACCTGACCAGGGCCCATGGGACCTGACCACCAGGCAATCACCTGCGAGCCCCAATCACAGGCCTGGCTCCAGGGTGGTGCCCCAGTCACGCCAATACAGGCGACATAGCGGAATCTTGGATTGGACTTCTCATGAAGGTGTTCTGAGCCGTCCTTTGTCTGGCTCATCACCCATGATGTGTCTGCCGTGGAAGACTCTACCAGGGGCAGAAGCCCGTGACAGCATAGCTCTTGAGATCACTTGAGCACACAAACCGCTCCACCACGCCAAGGTGGTGGTTCAAGGAGAGTATTTTTTTTTTCCACGTTGAAAATGTCTTGTTTTCACATTTTATTAATTAATATACATTTTTTCTAATTAACAATCTGGATTTTCATTCACTTTAAGCTGATCCACATTTAAACCCAAATGTCCTTTATTTATTTGAGACATCAATCTGTTTTGTATACACACGTGAAAGGAGAACTGAGGCAGTTGAATCCACTTTGGGATACCTGCATCAGGAGACCTGCTTCAGGGGACCGGCGTCAGGAGGCCCACTTTATGACACCCGCGTCAGGAATTCCATCTTATAACACCTGCGTCAGGGGACCTACCTCAAGAGATGCATTTTAGGAGTTCTATATCAGGAGACCTGTGTCAGGGTAGCTGCTTTAGTAGTCCTGTGAAATGAGACCTGCAGCAGTGGAATCCACATTAGGAAAAATCCACTTTAGAAAACCTGCATCAGGAGACTTGTTTCAGGGGACCTGAATTAGGAGGCCCCCCTTATATCACCTGCGTCAGGGGACATACCTTAGGAGACAGACTTTAGGAGATCTCCGTCAGGAGAGCTGTGTCAGTGGAATGCCTTAGGAGTACTGTAAAAAAGAGACCTGCGTCAGTGGAATCCACTTTCGGAAACCTGGATCAAGGGGACTGCTTCAGGACACCTGAGTAAGGTGGCCCACTTAATGACACCTGCGTCAGGAGGCCCACCTTATAACACCTGCGTCAGGGGACCTACCTCAAGAGACGAACTTTAGGAGATCTGAATCAGGAGACATGTGTCAGGGGAGCTACCCTAGGAGACCTGTGAAAGGAGACATGACTCAGTGGAATTCACTTTAGGAAACCTGCATCCACAGGTCTGCGTCAGGAGTCCCACTATATGACAACTGCGTCAGGAGGCCCACCTTATACATCCTGCGTCAGGGGACCTACCGTAGGAGACGCACTTTCAGGGGAGGTGCCTCAGGAGACCTGTGAAAGGAGACCTGCGTTAGTGGAATCATCTTCAGGAAACCTGCATCAGGAAAACTGCTTCAAGGGACCTGCGTCAGGAGGCCCACTTTATGACATCTGCGTCAGGAGACCAACCTCATAACACCTGCTTTAGGGGAATTACCTCAGGAGACGCACTTTAGGAGATCTCCGTGATGAGAGCTGCGTCACGGGAGCTGTCTTTGGAGTCCTGTGAAAGGAGACCTGCGTCAATGGAATAAACCTTATGAAACCTGCATCAGGAGAACTACTTCATGAGACCTACGTCAGGAGGCCCACATTATAACACCTGCGTCAAGTAGACCAACCTCAGGAGACAGACTTTAGGAAACCTGCATAAGGAGACCAGCGTCAGCGGACCTGCTTCTGGAGATGCACTTTAGCAGATCTATATCAGGAGACCTGTGTCAGGGGAGCTGCCTTAGGAGACCTGTGAAAGGAGATCTGCATCAGTGGAATCCACATTAGGAAATATTCATCAGTAGACCTGTATCAGGACACCTGCGTCAGGAAGCCCACTTTATGGCACCTGCGTCAGGGGACCTACTTCAGGGACACATTTTAGGAGATCTGCAACGGGATACATGTGTCAGGGGAGGTGCCTTAGGAGTACTGTAAAAGGAGATTTGCATCAGTGGAATCCACATTAGGAAACCTGCATCAGGAGACCAGCGTCAGCGGACCTGCTACTGGAGATACACTTTAGGAGATCTTTATCAGGAGACCTGTGTCAGGGGAGCTGCTTAAGGAGTCCTGTGAAAGGAGACCTGCGTCAGGAGGCCCACTTTATGGCACCTGCGTCAGGGGACCTACTTCAGGACACCTGCGTCAGGAGGCCCACTTTATGACACCTGCGTCAGGGGACCTACCTCAGGGACGCACTTTAGGAGATCTGCAACGGGATACATGTGTCAGGGGAGGTGCCTTAGGAGTACTGTAAAAGGAGATTTGCATCAGTGGAATCCACATTAGGAAATCTGCATCAGGAGACCAGCGTCGGTGAACCTGCTTCTGGAGATGCACTTTAGTAGATCTATATCAGGAGACCTGTGTCAGGGGAGCTGCACTAGAAGAACAGTGAAAGGAGACCTGCGTCAGTGGAATCCACATTAGGAAACATGCATCAGTAGACCTGCATCAGGGGACCTACGTCAGGAGGCCCATCTTATAACACCTGCGTCAGGGGACCTACCTTTGGAGACGCACTTTAAGAGATCTCCGTCAGATGAGCTTTGTCAGGGGAGCTCCCTTAAGAGACTTGTAAAAGGAGACCTGAGTCAGTGGAACCCACTTTAGGAAACCTGCATCAGGAGACCTGCTTCAGGGGACCTGGGTCAGGAGGTCCACTTTATGACACCTGCGTCAGGGGACCTACTTTAAAAGACGCACTTTAGGAGATCTTTATCAGGAGACCTGTGTCAGGGGAGCTGCGTCAGGGGTACCACTTTATGACAAATGATTCAGTGGAATATAGGTTAGGAAACCTGCATCACTAGACCTGCGTCAGGGGACCTGCGTCAGCGGACCCACTTTATGACACCTGCATCAGGAGGCCCACTTTATGACACCTGCGTCAGGGGACCTACTTCTGGAGATGCACTTTAGGAGATCTTTATCAGGAGACCTGTGTCAGGGCTGCCTAAGGAGGTCTGTGAAAGGAGTTCTGCATCAGTGGAATCCACATTAGGAAACATGCATCAGTAGACCTGCGTCAGCGGACCCACTTTATGACACCTGCATCAGGAGGCCCACTTTATGACACCTGCGTCAGGGGACCTACTTCTGGAGATGCACTTTAGGAGATCTTTATCAGGAGACCTGTGTCAGTGAAGCTGCTTTAGGTGACTTGTGAAAGGAGACCTGCGTCAGGAGGCCCACTTTATGGCACCTGCGTCAGGGGACCTACTTCTGGAGATGCACTTTAGGAGATCTTTATCAGGAGACCTGTGTCAGGGGAGCTGCTTAAGGAGTCCTGTGAAAGGAGTTCTGCATTAGTGGAATCCACATTAGGAAACATGCATCAGTAGACCTGCGTTAGGGGACCTGCATGAGGAGGCCCACTTTATGACACCTGCGTCAGGTGGCCCACTTTATGACACCTGTGTATGGGGACCTACTTCGGGAGACGCACTTTGGGAGATCTATATCAGGAAACCTGTGTCAGTGAAGCTGCTTTAGGTGACTTGTGAAAGGAGACCTGCGTCAGGAGGCCCACTTTATGGCACCTGCGTCAGGGGACCTACTTCAGGACACCTGCGTCAGGAGGCCCACTTTATGACACCTGCGTCAGGGGACCTACCTCAGGGACGCACTTTAGGAGATCTGCAACGGGATACATGTGTCAGGGGAGGTGCCTTAGGAGTACTGTAAAAGGAGATTTGCATCAGTGGAATCCACATTAGGAAACCTGCATCAGGAGACCAGCGTCAGCGGACCTGCTTCTGGAGATGCACTTTAGGAGATCTATATCAGGAGACCTGTGTCAGGGAGCTGCACTAGGAGAACAGTGAAAGGAGACCTGCGTCAGTGGAATCCACATTAGGACACATGCATCAGTAGACCTGCATCAGGGGACCTG
Source organism: Oryzias celebensis (assembly GCA_014656515.1). Classification (NCBI taxonomy): domain Eukaryota; kingdom Metazoa; phylum Chordata; class Actinopteri; order Beloniformes; family Adrianichthyidae; genus Oryzias; species Oryzias celebensis. The sequence continues at coordinate 15,463 of BNCR01000493.1, forward strand.
CGTCAGGAGGCCCATCTTATAACACCTGCGTCAGGGGACCTACCTATGGAGACGCACTTTAAGAGATCTCCGTCAGATGAGCTTTGTCAGGGGAGCTCCCTTAAGAGACTTGTGAAAGGAGACCTGAGTCAGTGGAATCCAATTTAGGAAACCTGATTCAGTAGACCGGCTTCAGGGGACCTGGGTCAGGAGGTCCACTTTATGACACCTGCGTCAGGGGACCTACTTTAAAAGACGCACTTTAGGAGATCTTTATCAGGAGACCTGTGTCAGGGGAGCTGCCTTGGGAGACCTGTAAAAGGAGGACTGTGTCCGTGGAATCCACTTTAGGAAACCTGCATCAGGAGACTTGCGTCAGCGGACCCACTTTATGACACCTGCATCAGGAGGCCCACTTTATGACACCTGCGTCAGGGGACCTACTTCTGGAGATGCACTTTAGGAGATCTTTATTAGGAGACCTATGTCAGGGAAGCTGCTTCAGGATTGCTGTGAAAGGAGATCTCCATCAGTGGAATCCACATTAGGAAACATGCATCAGTAGATCTGCATCAGGGGACCTGCGTCAGGAGGCCCATCTAATAACACCTGCGTCAGGGGACCTACCTTTGGAGACGCACTTTAGGAGATCTGCAACGGGATACATATGTCAGGGGAGGTGCCTTAGGAGTACTGTAAAAGGAGATTTGCATCAGTGGAATCCACATTAGGAAACCTGCATCAGGAGACCAGCGTCAGCGGACCTGCTTCTGGAGATGCACTTTAGGAGATCTATATCAGGAGACCTGTGTCAGGGGAGCTGCACTAGGAGACCTGTGAAAGGAGATCTGCATCAGTGGAATCCACATTAGGAAATATTCATCAGTAGACCTGTATCAGGGGACCTGCGTCAGGAGGCCCACTTTATGGCAACCGCGTCAGAGGACCTACTTCAGGACACCTGCGTCAGGAGGCCCACTTTATGACACCTGCGTCAGGGGACCTACCTCAGGGACGCACTTTAGGAGATCTGCAACGGGATACATGTGTCAGGGGAGGTGCCTTAGGAGTACTGTAAAAGGATATTTGCATCAGTGGAATCCACATTAGGAAACCTGCATCAGGAGACCAGCGTCAGTGGACCTGCTACTGGAGATGCACTTTAGGAGATCAATATCAGGAGACCTGTGTCAGGGGAGCTGCACTAGGAGAACAGTGAAAGGAGACCTGCGTCAGTGGAATCCACTTTAGGAAACCTGCATCAGGAGACTTGCTTCAGGGGACCTGCATCAGGAGGCCCACTTTATGACACCTGCGTCAGGGGACCTACTTCAGGAGACTAATTATAGTAGATCTATATCAGGAGACCTATGTCAGGGAAGCTGCTTTAGGATTGCTGTGAAAGGGGATCTCCATCAGTGGAATCCACATTAGGAAACATGCATCAGTAAATCTGCATCAGGGGACCTGCGTCAGGAGGCCCATCTAATAACACCTGCGTCAGGGGACCTACCTTTGGAGACGCACTTTAAGAGATCTCCGTCAGATGAGCTTTGTCAGGGGAGCTCCCTTAAGAGACTTGTGAAAGGAGACCTGAGTCAGTGGAATCCACTTTAGGAAACCTGCATCAGGAGACCTGCTTCAGGAGACCTAGGTCAGGAGGCCCACTTTATGACACCTGCGTCAGGGGACCTACTTTAAAAGACACACTGTAGGAGATCTATATCAGGAAACCTGTGTGAGGGAAGCTGCTTTAGGAGACCTGAGTCAGGGAAGCTGCGTCAGGGGTACCACTTTATGACACCTGCGTCAGGGGACCATTTTTAGGAGACGCACTTTAGGTGATCTCTGTCAGGAGAGCTGTGTTAGGGGAACTGCTTTAGGAAACCTGGAATAGGAGACCTGCGTCAGGGGACCTACCTCAGAAAACAAACTTTAGGAGATCTGCATCAGGACACATGTGTCAGGAGAGCTGCCTTAGGAGACCTGTGAAAGGACACCTGCCTCTGTGGAATCCATTTAATAAACCTGCATCAGGAGACTTGCGTCAGGGGACCTGCTTCAGGAGGCCCACTTTATGTCACCTGCGTCAGGAGGCCCACCTTACAACACCTGCGTCAGGGGACCTACCTTAGGAGACGTACTTTAGGATATCTCCGTCAGGAGAGCTGTGTCAGGGGAACTGCCTTAGGAGACCTGTAAAAGGAGACCTGTGTCTGTGGAATCCACTTTAGGAAACTTGCATCAGGACACCTGCATCAGCGGACCCACTTTATGACACCTGCATCAGGAGGCCCACTTTATGACACCTGCGTCAGGGGACCTACCTCAGGAGACGCACTTTAAGAGATCTATATCAGGAGACCTGTGTCAGGGGAGCTGCTTTAAGAGACCTTTGAAAGGAGACTTGCGTCAGGAGAACCACTTTGTGGCACCTGCGTCAGGGGACCTACTTCAGGAGATTCAGTTTAGGAGATCTACGCCAGGAGACATGTGTCAGGGGAGCTGGCTGAGGAGACCTGTGAAATAAGACCTGCGTCAATGGAATCCACTTAAGGAAACCTGCGTCAGGGGACCTGCGTCAGGAGGCCTACTTAATGACACCTGCATCAGGAGACCTGCTTCAGGAGACCTGGGTCAGGAGGCCCACTTAATGACACCTGCGTCAGGGGACCTACTTCAGGAGACGCACATTAGGAGATCTATATCAGGAAACCTGTGTAAGGGTAGCTGCTTTAGGAGACCTGTGAAAGGAGACCTGCGTCAGGAAAACCACTTTATGACACCTACGTTAGTGGAATCCACTTTAGGAAAGCTGCATCAGGAGGCCTGCGTCAGGGGACCTGCGTCAGGAGGCTCACCTTAAATCATTTCCGTCCAGGGACCTACCTCAGGAGACGCACTTTAGGGGATCCTTATCAGGAAACCTGTGTCAGGGGAGCTGCTTTAGGAGACCTGTGAAAGGAGACCTGCGTCAGTGGAATCCACTTTAGGAAACCTGCATTAGGAGACCTGCATCAGGGGACCTGTGTCAGAAGGCCTCTTCATGACACCTGCGTCAGGGGACCTAACTTAGGAGATGCACTTTAAGAGATCTCCTTCAGGAGAGATTTGTCAGGGTAGCTGCGTTAGGAGACCTGTAAAAGGAGACCTGCGTCAGTGGAATCCACTTTAGGAAACCTGCATCAGGAGCCCTGCTTCATGAGACGCACTTTAGTAGATCTATATCAGGAAACCTGTGTCAGGGGAGCTGCGTTAGGAGACCTTTAAAAGGAGACCTGCGTCAGTGGAATCCACTTTAAGAAACCTGCATTAGGAGACCTGCATCAGGGGACCTGCGTCAGGAGGCCCACTTTATGACACCTGCGTCAAGGGACCTAACTTAGAAGACGCACTTTAAGAGATCTCCTTCAGGAGAGATTTGTCAGGGGAGCTGCGCTAGGAGACTTGTGAAAGGAGACATGCGTCAGTGGAATCCAGTTTAGGAAACCTACATCAGGAGACCTGCTTCAGGAGACCTGAGTCAGGAGGCCCACTTAATGAGACCTGCGTCAGGGGACCTACTTCAGGAGACGCACTTTAGTAGATCTATATCAGGAGACCTGTGTCAGGGGAGCTGCCTTTGGAGACTTGTGAAAGGAGACCTGCGTCAGTGGAATCCGCATTAGGAAAAATTCATCAGTAGACCTGCATCAGGGGACCTGCGTCAGGAGGCCCACTATATGACACCTGAGTCAGGGGACCTAACTTAGGAGACGCACTTTAAAGAGATTTCCTTCAGGAGAGCTTTGTCAGGGGAGCTGCGTTAGGAGACCATTGAAAGGAGACCAGCGTCAGTGAAATCCACTTTAGGAAACCTGCATCAGGAGACCTGCTTCAGGGGACCTGCCTCAGGAGGCCCACTTTATGACAACTGTGTAAGGGGACCTACTTCAGGACACGCACTTTAGTAGATCGATATCAGGAGACTTGCTTCAGGAGACCTTAGTCATGAGGCCCACTTAATGACACTTGCATCAGGAGACCTACTTCACAAGACGCACTTTAGAAGATCTACATCAGGAAACCTGTGTCACGGGAGCTGTTTTAGGAGACCTGTGAAAGGAGACCTGCGTCATAAACCACATTATGGCACCTGCGTCAGGGGACCTACATTCAGGAGACCTGCATCAGGAGGCCCACTTAATGACACCTGCATCAGGAGACCTGCATCAGGGGACCTGTGTCTGGAGGCCCAATTAATGACACCTGTATCAGGAGACCTGCGTCAGGGGACCTACCTTAGGAGACGCAGTTCAGGAGATCTCAGTCATGAGACCTGTATCAGGGGAACTGCCTTAGGAGACCTGTGAAAGGAAAACTGAGGCAGTGGAATCAGCTTTGGGAAACCTGCATCAGGAGAACTGCTTCAGGGGACCTGCGTTAGGGGACCTACGCCAGGAGACGCAGTTTAGGAGATCTGCGTCAGAAGACCTGAGTCAGTAGAGCTGCCTTAGGAGACCTGTGAAAGGACACATGCTTCAGTGGAATCCACTTTAGGAAACCTGCATCAATTGACCTGCGTCATGGGACCAGCGTCAGGAGGCCCACTTTATGACATCTGCATCAGGGGATCTACTTCAGAAGACGCACTTAAGGAGATCTATATCAGGAGAGCTCTGTCAGGGGAGCTGCCTTAGGAGACCTGTGAAAGGAGACCTGTGTCAGTGTGATCAACTTTAGGATACCTGCATTAGGGGACCTGCATAAGGAGGCCAACTTAATGACACCTGTGTAAGGGGGCCTACCTCAAGAGCTGCACTTATGAGATCTCCTACAGGTGAACTGTGTCAGGGGAACTGCCTTAGGAGACCTGTGAAAGGAGAACTAAGCCAGTGGAATTCATTTTGGGAAACCTGCATCAGGAGACCTGCTTCAGGGGACCTGTGTCAGAAAGTCCACTTTATGACAACTGCGTCAGGAGGCCAACCTTATAACACCTGCGTCAGGGGACCTACCTTAGGAGACACACGTTAGGAGATCTCCGTCACGAGATGTGTGTCAGGGGAGCTGCCTTAGGAGAATTGTGAAAGGAGAACTGAACAAGTGGAATCCACTTTGGGAAACCTGCCTCAGGAGACCTGCTTAAGTGGACCTGCGTCAGGAGGTCGACTTTATGACACCTGCGTCAGGGGACCTACCTCAGGAGACCCACTTTAGGATATCTGCGTCAGAAGACCTGAGTCAGGGGAGCTGCCTTAGGATACCAGTGAAAAGAGAACCTACGTCAAGGGGACCTGCGTCAGGAGACCCACTTTATGAGACCTGCATCAGGAAGCCCACTTTATGAAACCTGCGTCAGGATTCACACATTGTAACACATGCGTCAGGGGATCTACCTCAGATGACGCACTTTAGGAGATCTGTGTCAGGGGAGCTGCGTCAGGAGGACCACTTTATGACACCTGCTTTAGTGGACCTACCTCAGGAGATTCACTTTAGGAGATCTGCGTCAGGAGACATTTGGCAGAGGAACTGCCTTAGGAGACCTGTGAAAGGAGATCTGCATTAGTGGAATCCACATTAGGAAACCTGCATCAAAAGACAATCGTCAGTGTACCTGCGTCAGGATTCCCATGTTATGACACCTGCATCACGAAGCCCACTTTATGACACTTGCATCAGGTGACCTACTTCAGGAGACGCACTTTCAGAGATCTGCATCCGAAGACCTGAGTCAGGGGAGCTGCCTTAGGAGACCCGTGAAAGGAGACATGCGTCAGTGGAATCCACTTTAGATGTCTTAGATGACATCATCATGTCATCTGGTGTCAATCTGGTGTCAAAGAGGACATCATTTTGTCAGATGATGTTATATATGACATCATCATGTCACATGAAGTCATAGATGACATCATCATGTCAAATGAAGTCAAAGATGACAACATTATGTCACATGACACCATCATGTCACATGACATCATAGATGAAATCATGTCACATGATGTCATACATGATATAATCATGTCATCTGATGTCAAAGATGACATCATTATGTCATATGATGTCTTAGATGACATCATCATGTCATCTGATGTCAAAGATGACATCATCATGTTAAATGATGTAATAGATGACATCATCATGTCCTTTGAAGTCATAGATGACATCATCATGTCATCTGATGTCAAAGATGACATCATCATGTCAAATTATGTCATAGATGACACCATCATGTCAAATAGCGTCTTAGATAACATCATCATGTCAAATGATGTCATAAATGACATCATCATGTCAAATTATGTCATAGATGACATAATCATGTCACATGACATCATAGATGAAATTATATCACATGATGTCATACATGATATAATCATGTCATCTGATGTCAAAGATGACATCATTATGTCATATGATGTCTTAGATGACATCATCATGTCATCTGGTGTCAAAGAGGACATCATTTTGTCAGATGATGTTATATATGACATCATCATGTCACATGAAGTCATAGATGACATCATAATGTCAAATGAAGTCAAAGATGACAACATTATGTCATAGATGACATCATCATGTCATATGATGTCAATGATGACATCATCATGTCATCTGATGTCAAAGATGACATCATCATGTCAAATTATGTCATAGATTACATCATCATGTCACATGACATCATAGATGAAATCATGTCACATGATGTCATACATGATATAATCATGTCATCTGATGTCAAAGATGACATCATTATGTCATATGATGTCTTAGATGACATCATCATGTCATCTGGTGTCAAAGATGACATCATTTTGTCAGATGATGTTAAATATGACATCATCATGTCACATGAAGTAATAGATGACATCATCATTTCAAATGAAGTCAAAGATGACATCATTCTGTCAAATGATGCCATAGATGACATCATCATGTCTTATAGCGTCATAGATGACATTATCAAGTCTTATGGCATCACAGATGACATCATTATGCCACATGATGTCATAGAATATATCATCATGTCTCATGGAGTCATAGATGACATCATCATGTTACATGATGTCATAGATGATATCATCATGTCTCATAGCATCATAGATGAAATCATCATGTCTTATAGCATCATAGATGACATCATCATGTCACATGACATTATAGATGAAATTATGTCACATGATGTCATACATGATATATTCATGTCATCTGATGTCAAAGAGGATATCATTATGTCATATGAATTCATAGATGACATCATCATGTCATGTGATGTCATAGATGACATTCATCATGTCATCTGATGTCAAAGATGACATCATCATATCATATGATGTCATAGATGACATCATCATGTCAAATGAAATCATAGATGACATCATCATGTCAAATAGCCTCATAGATGACATCATTATGTCATATGATGTCTTAGATGACATAATCATGTCGTCTGGTGTCAAAGATGACATCATTTTGTCAGATGATGTTATATATGACATCATCATGTCAACTAGCTCATAGATGACATCATCATGTCATATGATGTCAAGACAATCATCATTGATTTAGTCATAGATTAATCATTTTTTATGTCATAATGATCATCATGTCATTGATGTCATAGATGACATCATCATGTCAATATAAGATGACATCATCATGTCATTGATGTCAAAGATGACATCATTATGTTATATGATGTCATAGATGACATTTTCATGTCAAATGAAGTCATAGATGACATCATCATGTCAACTAGCCTCATAGATGACATCATCATGTCATATGATGTCAAAGACAACATCATCATGTGATTTGAAGTCATAGATTACATCATTATGTCATTTGATGTCATAGATGACATCATCATGTCATGTGATGTCATAGATGACATCATCATGTCATATGATTTCATAGATGACATCATCATGTCATCTGATGTCAAAGATGACATCATCATGTCAAATTATGTCATAGATGACATCATCATGTCAAATAGCGTCATAGATAACATCATCATGTCATATGATGTCAAAGGTGACATCATCATGTCAAATTATGTCATAGATGACATCATCATGTCACATGACATCATAGATGAAATCATGTCATATGATGTCATACATGACATAATCATGTCATCTGATGTCAAAGATGACATCATTATGTCATATGATGTCTTAGATGACATCATCATGTCAAATGAAGTTAAAGATGACATCATTATGTTATATGATGTCATAGATGACATCATTATGTTATATGATGTTATAGATGACATCATAATGTCCTTTGAAGTCATAGATGACATCATCATGTCAACTAGCCTCATAGATGACATCATCATGTCATATGATGTCAAAGATAACATCATCATGTGATTTGAAGTCATAGACTACATCATTATGTCATATGATGTCATAGATGACATCATCATGTCATGTGATGTCATAGATGACATCATCATGTAATATGATGTCTTAGATGACATCATCATGTCATCTGATGTCAAAGATGACATCATCATGTCATATGATGTCATCTATGACATCATCATGTCATATGATGTCATAGATGACATCATCATGTCAAATGAAGTCATAGATGACATCATCATGTCAATAGCCTCATAGATGACATCATCATGTCATCTGGTGTCAAAGATGACATCATTTTGTCAGATGATGTTATATATGACATCATCATGTCACATGAAGTAATAGATGACATCATCATGTCATATGAAGTCAAAGATGACATCATTCTGTCAAATTATGCCATAGATGACATCATCATGTCTTATAGCGTCATAGATGACATTATCAAGTCTTGTGGCATCACAGATGACATCATTATGCCACATGATGTCATAGAATATATCATCATGTCTCATGGAGTCATAGATGACATCATCATGTTACATGATGTCATAGATGAAATTATGTCACATGATGTCATACATGATATAATCATGTCATCTGATGTCAAAGAGGATATCATTATGTCATATGAAGTCATAGATGACATCTTCATGTCAAATGAAGTCAAAGATGACATCATCATGTCATCTGGTGTCAAAGATGACATCATTTTGTCATATGATGTCATAGATGACATCATCATGTCATATGATGTCATAGATGACATCATGTCATCTGTGTCAAAGATGACATCATTTTGTCAGATGATAATATGTATGACATCATCATGTCATGTGATGTCATAGATGACATCATCATGTTATATGATGTCATAGTGACATAATCATTCATCTGATGTCACAGATGACATCATCATGTCATATGATGTCAAAGATGACATCATCATGTCAAATGAAGTCAAAGATGACATCATTATGTTATATGATGTCCAAGATGACATCATCATGTCAAATGAAGTCATAGATGACATCATCATGTCAACTAGCCTCATAGATGACATCATCATGTCATATGATGTCAAAGACAACATCATCATGTGATTTGAAGTCATAGATTACATCATTATGTCATGTGATGTCATAGATGACATCATCATGTCATGTGATGTCATAGATGACATCATCATGTCATATGATTTCATAGATGACATCATCATGTCATCTGATGTCAAAGATGACATCATCATGTCGAATTATGTCATAGATGACATCATCATGTCAAATAGCGTCATAGATAACATCATCATGTCATATGATGTCAAAGGTGACATAATCATGTCAAATTATGTCATAGATGACATCATCATGTCACATGACATCATAGATGAAATCATGTCACATGATGTCATACATGACATAATCATGTCATCTGATGTCAAAGATGACATCATTATGTCATATGATGTCTTAGATGACATCATCATGTCATCTGATGTCAAAGATGACATCATCATGTTAAATGATGTAATAGATGACATCATCATGTCCTTTGAAGTCATAGATGACATCATGATGTCATCTGGTGTCAAAGATGACATCATGTTGTCAGATGATGTTATATATGACATCATCTTGTCACATGAAGTCATAGATGACATCATCATGTCAAATAAAGTCAAAGATGACATCATTATGTTATATGATGTCATAGATTACATCATTATGTCATATGATTTCATAGATGACATCATGTCATGTGATGTCATAGATGACATCATCATGTTATATGATGTCATAGGTGACATAATCATGTCATCTGATGTCACAGATGACATCATCATGTCATATGATGTCAAAGATGACATTATCATGTCATATGATGTCATTGATGACATCATTTCATATGATATCATAAATGACATCATCATTTCATATGATTTCAAAATGACATCATTAAGCCATATGATGTCATAGATGACATCATCATGCATCTGATGTCAAACATGACATTACTATGTCATATGATGTCAGAGATGACATCATTATGCCAATGATGTCATAGATGATATCATCATGTCACATGATGTCATAGATGACAACATCATGTTACATGACGTCATAGATGACATCAATCTGTCATATGATGTCATACATGACTTCATCTTGTCATCTGATGTCAAAAAATGACATCATCATTTCATTTGATATCAAAGATTACGTTATTATGTCATATGATGTCAGAGATGACATCATCATGTCACATGAAGTTATAGAAGGCATCATCTAGTCAAATGATATCATAGACAACATCATAATGTCAAATGATGTGATAGATGACATCATCATGTCACATGAAGTCATAGATGATATCATCTCTTATGATGTCATAGATGACATAATCATGTCACTTGAAGTCATAGATTACATCATCATGTCACTTGAAGTCATACATGACATCTTCAAGTCAAATGATGTAATAGATGACCTTATAATGTCACTTGAAGTTATAGATGACATTATCATGTCAAATGATGCGATAGATGACATCATCAAATCTTATAGCGTCATAGATGACATTAACAAGTCTTATGGCATAATAGATGACATCATTATGCCACATGATGTCATAGAATATATTATCATGTCTCATGGAGTCAGAGATGACATCATCATGTTACATGATGTCATAGATGATATCATCATGTCTCATAGCATCATAGATGAAATCATCATGTCTTATAGCATCATAGATGACATCATCATGTCACATGACATTATAGATGAAATTATGTCACATGATGTCATACATGATATATTCATGTCATCTGATGTCAAAGAGGATATCATTATGTCATATGAAGTCATAGATGACATCATCATGTCATGTGATGTCATAGATGACATTCATCATGTCATCTGATGTTCAAAGATGACCATCATTATGTCATATGATGTCTTAGATGACATCATCATGTCAAATGAAGTTAAAGATGACATCATTATGTTATATGATGTCATAGATGACATCATTATGTTATATGACGTTATAGATGACATCATCATATTACAATGACGTCATAGATGAGATCATTATGTTAATAGCATCATAGATGACATCATCATGTCATATCATGTTAAAGATGACATCATCATGTCAAGTTATGTCATAGATCACATCATCATGTCAAATAGCGTCATAGATGAAAACATCATGTCATATGATGTCATAGATATAATCTGATGTCAAAGGTGACATCATCTTGTCATCTGATGTCAAAAAATGACATCATCATTTCATTTGATATCAAAGATTACGTTATTATGTCATATGATTTCAGAGATGACATCATCATGTCACATGACATTATAGAAGGCATCATCTAGTCAAAATGATATCATAGACGACATCATAATGTCAAATGATGTGATAGATGACATCATCATGTCACATGACATCATAGATGAAATTATGTCACATGATGTCATACATGATATAATCATGTCATCTGATGTCAAAGATGATATCATTATGTCATATGAAGTCATAGATGACATCATCATGTCAAATGAAGTCAAAGATGACATCATTATGTCATATGAGGTCTTAGATGACATCATCATGTCATCTGGTGTCAAAGATGACATCATTTGTCAGATGATGTCATAGATGACATCATCATGTCACATGAAGTTATAGATGGCATCATCTAGTCAAATGATATCATAGACGACATCATAATGTGAAATGATGTGATAGATGACATCATCATGTCTTATAGCGTCATAGATGACATTGTCAAGTCTTATGGCATCACAGATGACATCATTATGCCACATGATGTCATAGAATATATTATCATGTCTCATGGAGTCAGAGATGACATCATCATGTTACATGATGTCATAGATGAATATTCATCATGTCTCATAGCATCATAGATGAAATTCATCATGTCTTATAGCATCATAGATGACATCATCATGTCACATGACATTATAGATGAAATTATGTCACATGATGTCATACATGATATACTTTATATGTCATCTGATGTCAAAGAGGATATCATTATGTCATATGAAGTCATAGATGACATCATCATGTCAATGTGATGTCATAGATGACATTCATCATGTCATCTGATGTCAAAGATGACATCATTATGTCATATGATGTCTTAGATGACATCATCATGTCAAATGAAGTTAAAGATGACATCATTATGTTATATGATGTCATAGATGACATCATTATGTTATATGACGTTATAGATGACATCATAATGTCCTTTGAAGTCATAGATGACATCATCATGTCAACTAGCCTCATAGATGACATCATCATGTCATATGATGTCAAAGACAACATCATCAATGTGATTTGAAGTCATAGACTACATCATTCATTATGTCATAGATGTCATAGATGACATCATCATGTCATGTGATGTCATAGATGACATCATCATGTCATATGATGTCATAGATGACATCATCATGTCATCTGATGTCAAAGATGACATCATCATGTCATATGATGTCATAGATGACATCATCATGTCAAATGAAAACATAGATGACATCATCATGTCAAATAGCCTCATAGATACATCATCATGTCATCTGGTGTCAAAGATGACATCATTTTGTCAGATGATGTATATATGATCATCATGTCACATGAAGTAATAGTGACATCATCATGTCAAATGAGTCAAAGATGACATAATTCTGTCAAATTATGCATAGATGACATTATCATGTTATAGCGTCATAGATGACA